>APFE031080111.1:0-23490 GCA_000404065.3 Pinus taeda | reverse complement strand
AAATATTGTTAATTAATCTTGTTAAGCATGGTTAGGATAAGTATTCTTAATATTTTTAAGATAAATATTATAAACCCTAAAATAATATTGTTAAGACATATATTATAAACCTTAAAATAAATGCGGTTGACTATGGTTGACCATGATTGATTTTCATATCAAGACAATTTTTGTCACAATATAATGTTGGACCATGGTCGACCATGGCTAGTTTTCATATTGCAACAATCATTGTCACAATGTGACATCCGATCATGGTTGACCATGACTGATGTTATAAACCCAAGGGATTAATACTAAAACCCCAAGGGATTATGAACCCAAGGGAATAATATTAAACCCAAGGTACTAATATTATAAACCCAACGTATATAAACCCTAAGATAAATATTATAAACACTAAAATAAACATGGTTGAGCATGCTTGAGACAATCCTTGGACCATGGTTAACCATGCTTAACCGCGGTTTACTTTCATATCAACACAATCTTTGTGACAATGCGACACTCTAGTTGACCAAGGTTGACCATGAATGACCATGGTTGATCATGGTTGATGATGATTATCATATTGAGACAATATTTGTCATAATGCGATGTCAGAGCATGGTTGAGACAATGATTGATTTTCATATTGAGACAATATTTGTAACAATGCAATGGTGGACCATGATTGACCATGACTAAATATGGTTGACCATGGCTGACCATGGTTGAATAATATTAAACCCAAGGGACTAATATTATAAACCCAATGTATATAAACCCTAAGATAAATATTATAAACACTAAAATAAACATGGTTGACCATGGTTGATTGTCATATTGAGACAATTCTTGTCACAATGTGACATTGGACCATTGTTGACCATGCTTGATAATGATCAATTTTCATATCAACAAAATCTTTGACACAATACGACATTGGACCATGGTTGATTCTCATATTGATACAATATTTGTCACAATGCGACATTGGACCGTGGTTGGCCATGGTTGATATTATAAACCCAAGGGAATAAAAAAGCCAGGGGATTAATACTAAAATACCAAGGGATTATAAACCTAAGGAAATAATATTAAACCCTAAGAATATTAACCCTTAGATTATTAAACCCAAGGGATCAATATTAAAAACCCAAACGAATAATAAACCCAAGGGATAAAAATTGTAAACCCAAGATATATAAACCCTAATATAAATATTAGAAACCCTAAAATAAACATGGTTGACCATGGTTTGTTTCCATATTGAGACAATGCTTGTAACAATGCAATGTTGAACAATGGTTGACCATGCACGACCATGATTTATTTTCATATCGAGAAAATCCTTGTCACCATGTGACGTTGGACCATGGTTGATTTTCATATTGACACAATCATTGTCACAATGTGACATTCGACCATGGTTGGCTATGATTGAGCATGGTTTACGACGATTGATATTATAAACCCAAAGGAATAATAAACCCAAGGGATTGATATTATAAAACCAAGATATTAATGCTAAAACCCGAAGAGATTATGAACCCAAAAAAATAATATTAAACCCAAGGTTTAATCTAAACATTAAAATAAACATGGTTGACCATGGTTGATTTTCATATTGAGACAATCATCCTCACAATGCAACATTGGACCATGGTTGACCATGCTTAACCATGATCGATTTTCATATCAAGACAATCCTTGTCACAATGCAACGTTGGACCATGGTTGAGACAATAATTGATTTTTCATATTGAGATAATCTTTGTCACAATGTGACATTGTACTATGGTTGACCACTGTTGATTTTCTAAAATATGGTTGACCATGATTGAATTTATAGTACATTGTTGACCTTGGTTGACCATGATTGATATTAGAAACCCAAGGGAATAATAAAACCTAGGGGTTAATAGTAAAAACACAAGGGAATATAAACCTAAGTGAATAATATTAAACCTTAGGAATATGAACCCTTAGATTAATAAACCTAAGGGATTGATATTATAAACCCAAGGGAATAATAAACCCCAGGGATTAATGCTAAAAACACAAGGGACTATAAAAAATGGTTGACCATGATCGATATTAGAAACCCAAGGGAATAATAAACCCTAGGGATTAACACTAAAAATCCAAGGGATTATAAACCTAAGGGAATAACATTAAACCCTAAGAATATGAACTCTTAGATTAATAAACCCTATGGATCGATGTTATAAACTGAAGGGATAAAAATTATAAACCCAAGGTATATAAACCCTAATATAAATATTAAAAATCCTAAAATAAACATGGTTGACCATGGTTGACTTCCATATTGAGACCATCCTTGGCACAATGTAACGTTGGACCATGGTTGATCAAGCTTGACCATGATTTATTTTCATATAGAGGCGATCTTTGTCACAATTCAATGTTGGACCATGGTTAAACATGGTTGATTTCCATATTGAGATAATCATTGTCACAATGCAACATTCGGCCATGGTTGACCATGGTTGGTTGTGATTGACCATGGTTGATTTCCATATTGAGACAATCATTATTACAATGTGACATTCGACCATGGTTGGCTATGATTGACCATGGTTGATTTCCATATAAAGACAATCATTGTCACAATGCGACATTTGACCATGGTTGGCTATGATTGACCATGGTTGACCATGATTGATATTATAAACCCAAGGGATTAATATTATAAACCCAAGGGACTAATATTAAAACCCTAAGGGATTATGAACCGAAGGGAATAATATTAAACCCAATGGACTAATATTATAAACCCAAGGTATATAAACCCTAAAATAAATATTATAAACACTAAAATAAACTTGGTTGACCTTGGTAGATTTTCATATTGAGATAATCCTTGTCACAATGTGATGTTGGGTCACGGTTGATGATGCTTAACCATGGTTGATATTCATATCAAGACAATCTTTGTCACAATGCAATGTTCGACCATGGTTGACCATGATTGACCATGGATGACCATGTCTAATTTTATAAAACACGGTTGAACATGGTTGACCAAGGTTGACCATGATTAACCATGGTTGGCCATGGTTGGCCATGAATATTATATTGAGACAATCTTTGTCATAATGCGATGTTGGACCATGGTTGAGACAATGATTGATTTCCATATTGAGACAATCTTTGTCACAATGCAACGTTAAACCATGGTTGACCATGATTGATATCATAAACCTAATGGAATAATAAACCCCAGGGATTAATACTAAAGACACAAGAGACTATAAACCTATGTGAATAATATTAAACCCTAAGAATATGAACCCTTAGATTAATAAACCTAAGGGATTGATATTATAAACCTAGGGGAATAATAAACCCAATGGATAAAAATTATAAACCCTAAAATAAACATGGTTGCCCATGGTTGATTTCCATATTAAGACAATCCTTGTCACAATGCGACGTTGGACCATGGTTGACCATGATTGATTTTCATATCAAGACAATCTTTGTCACAATGTGACATTAGACAGTGGTTGACCATGGCTGATTTCCATATCCAGACAATCTTTGTCACAATACGACGTTTGACCATGGTTTACCATGATTGACCTTGGTTGGCCATGTTTGATTTTATATAACATGGTTGACCATCATTGGCCATGATTTTCCATAGTTGACCATCATCGTTGATCATGATGAAATAGATTTTAATCAAGGTTGATCATGGTTGATGAAATTCAAACATGGTTAATTATGGTTGACCATCATTGACCATGGTTGATTGTGGTTGACCACAAATACATTGATCATGGTCGAACATAGTCAAGCATGATTAACCATCGTTGATCATGGTTCACTACAGAGACATATCAAGACAACCAACAACACTTCACAATACTAAACAACACTAAACAATAGCCAACAATAGTTAACAACAAATCAAGACAATCATTGTCACAATTAGACGTTAGACAATGGTTGACCATGGTTAACCATGGATGCTTTAAAATAAAAATGTTATCTATATCAAATTAAAAATTTTAAATGAAAAGAGATTATAAAACATATCTCTCTCTCACACGAAATATAATAAAATATGTTATCAAAAGAAATGACGAATCATAACTATAATATTTCAAAAGTTCATATATACATTCAATTAATAAATATATAAACTTGATATTTATAATAAGACTTCTATATATAAAATTATTATCAATCTTATATTAGAAAATAAAATAAATATATCAAATCAAAATGCCATGAGTACATGTCTATAACTATAGATATGATTAATATAGATTCATTTCAACTATATATATATAGATATATTCGGTGTAAATAAATTTGCAATTTTTTCATTAAAAAAAAATGCATTTTGAAATATTTAATCACTTAATAAATTTAAATTTGAAGTTAAAATAAATATTACTCACCATCACACTCCCCATAGGTATTTATTGTGATAATGTTAATACCATAAACTACATACTATGTTGCTTTGGAACAAACAAATGTCCAATTAGATGTCAATACTCTAACCATATAGTGACATACAACAAATTATTGATCCAACAAATTAGCTATAAATCAGTTACTTTTTAGAAAATAATATATATAAACATAAAAAGGAAAAATAATTTCATTTCCTTTATTTAGTAAATATTTTGGTTTAAATATAATTGTGCTCTAAAAACAATTTTGAAAATTTATCATTAAAACATAATTATATTTAATTTTCTTAACCATAAGTCCAACCAAGCACATTAAAATAAATAAAAAGTCAAATTCATTGAGTTATTTTAAATTCTACCTATTTAATTTCATAGAAAATATTAAGTTAACCAAAAAAATATTTCATCATATATCCTTTTACCTATTTAATTCCATATATACATTTCAAACGGATACACCATATTGCTGATAGAATGTAAACCCAATCAAGAAAACACGAAGATAATTGAATTGTTTTATACTTTTATATATATATAATGTGTAGTGTAATGATGCGGAGAAGTTGTTTAGAAAGTTATGGAAATTCTAGTTATATTTAGAGAAAATTTAGTAAGGATTTTTGTAAATCTAAATTATAATTGTTAATCTTTAAAACTTTAGGTGTCTTAGAGGTTTTTGATGGTGCTAATCCATTTCCACCATCAAAAATACGATTCAAACACTACTTTTACAAAAAAAATTTAAATTTATTTTACCCTTAGTCACTTTTAACCATCTAAACAATTCCTTCCCCTCGTTAGAGGACTCCCTATATAAAACACAAAAAAAAAAATACGAACATCGAGAATGTTCGCATGGAGAATCTGAGTGGAGGACATGCGAACATCCAACATCGAGAACGTTTAGGTAACACAGAGGAGACCACGTGGAGCGTTAACAAATTAAATAATTAAAATATGAGAAGGGGCGATAACATAATTAAATATGTAAAATATGCAGTGTGTTTTTCTTAGCCCTAATAAGGCTCCAGACAAGGCATATTCACAGAATATCAAATACCCTCGTTTTTTAATTTAATTTGACTTAAGTTTTTTAAATATAATTTGGTTAAAGAATTATTTAACTTATTAATAAATTTAATAATTTTTATATCATCTGACTAAAACTATAATGGGTTAAAGATTATTTAACTTATTAATAAGTAATAATTTATAATTGATCTGACTAAATATAAGTTTTAGATCTGATGACTAACTTAATAATTTTTATATTTGATCTTGACTAAATATACGATTAATCTGGGATGAACTAACTATCCAAAACATTCAGAAAAACAAAAATTTATTAGAACAGTTCTGTTTCAGAAATTTCCAACCGTATAAAAAATGTGAAACTCCATAACTATTAAAAATTAAAATTTTAAAAAATAACATTTCAATTAAATAATATATATACAAAAATATAATTTTTTTTGAAAACATAAAATATGCAAATGAAAAGAGATTAAAGTTTCCTCCACCAAGCATAAGGAGTGTACCAACCAAAGATAAATATTCTTAAAAACTCAAAAAGTGCACGGAAAATAATATAGAATTAAAAAATGCACGTGTGTAATAAGAATTTAAGAATACAACTAGGTTATAATCTTCTTAATGAATAATTCTTGTAATAAATTCACTAGATAATATAATTTATTTAAAACAATAATAATAACATACTTTATTATAATGAAACTGACGTTTTTTAAAGTTATTTATATCTGAAATTATTACATCCACATTTAATTAATTAAAATGATTGATATACGCCAATAGGAATATATCATTTAATATGAATATTAATAAATATTAAAAATTAATATTAATATTACTAAAAATTAATAATATAAATATTAATATTTTTTCAATGGGGTGATCAATCACTTTGAACAATTGTTTTACGAGCGACTATTGGGGCTTGTTCTCACTCTATGTGTTTACTAATTTTCTTCTCATGTACAATCCAGACAATCATTCCACTAGTATGAAAGTCCATCCCACATGAATTGCTGATAATTGCGAAGGATGGCTTGGGTATCGGTCCATCTTGGAAGCTCAGGCGATGAATTTTGGTTGTGAGGATCAACGAGGTGTGTGGGTTTGGCTCCATGGCAGCTCCCTGGGGTCCCGACCTTGGTTGCAAGGCGTAGTGCAGGGCAATGGCACTGTGGTGTGGTTTGGGCTCCTTTATCAGCTTTGTCCCTAGGATCCGAGCAAACGAACAGACAAGGTACTGAGTCATCTTCAAGACTCTATCTGTTTCTGGCTCAAGCTCAGCGTTGCACCCTTTCCAAGTCTTCAGTACTCTATGAGTGGTAAGCAGTCTGCGTTTTCTAATTCCTATGCACGTCTTTACATTTTGAAGGTCTTCCCTCTAATGGTTTGTAGCTGCGTGATTGTCGTCTTTTCGTGGGCCCTCCCTAGTACTTTCTGGTGCGAGGGTGTCTCTGGGCTAGCTAAAAAATGGTTTGTATGCTTTGTTGTGGTTAATTGTGACTACACTGGTGTTTTGGATGAGCACTCCTTTATATCATCTGGTGTGAGGGTGTCTCTGGACCGGCTGGAGGGAGATTTCTAAGTTTATCCAAGGTTAATTGGGGTTGTGTCATCTATGTTGGTGGGTGTTTTGGACGAGAGGTCGTTTGCTCTCCTTGTCATCAAGCGTGGTTGGTTGGTGGTCTCAGTAATTGTTGTATGCTTTGTAGGTTGGCTCTTCTGCATATGCCATGCCAACGTGGTCGCCCCCACCGTGGGGGAAGGCAGCAAGCTTTGGGAGGGCGCCCCGAGCCCGACCATAGCTCGTCCATTGCAAATTTGAATAGTTAGGACTCTGAGGACACCGACGCTCTCACTTGAGCTCACTCGCCTAGTCATATAGAAGCTCCTGCCACAATGGACTCCATTGTTGATCAACCCCAACACATTCAAATCAATATGTATATTCTTAGGGACTATAGTCATGAAGACCGAAACGAAACTAAAGCTTACTTCAATGACATTCAATTCACCCATAATGAAATCTTGGAGCACCTAGATAACCTCCAACGAAGCCACCACCACATCAACAACCACTTTCGCATCTTGGAAGTGAGACTGGAGCATATCGACTTTCATATGCATGATCGAGTTGGTTTCTTTGCAACTCCTCCTATACTCCCCCCTCATCCCCCTCCTTGAATTGTTGTTATCAATTATGGTTTATTTTTTGTTTACTTTAGCCATGCTTGAGCTAGAAAGCCTTCCAGCAATAATGTATGTAAGTTGTATTTTATGGTATCTTCCAGTCCCCAATCTCAACAAGTCTGGTCAAAATGAGAGAGTGGGGATTGTTGAGTCGAACTTTGTAAGCTATGCCTTTTTGAAAATCTAATGAAATCTCTTTTGAATGACACAACAAAGGTTAATATTAATATTATGAAAATAATATCAAGCACATTACATATTTAATTTAATTAAATTAATAATAATAATAAATAATATTAAAAATAATATAAATTGCAAATTAATAACAAAAATACAAAAGGCGTCGTCTACCAAGGCAGAGGAATTGCCTGGACAGTCAAAAGTGGATGGAACCCGACCAATTTTTTTCAAGAAACCTTGAAGTAGCGGTGTTTGGATCATGTTTTTGATGGTGGAAATGGATTCAACACCACCAAAAACCTTTGGGGCACCCAAAATCTTGAAGTTTGACAGTTGTAACCTGGATTTACAAAAATCCCTATCGGATTTTATCAAAATCTTGCTGGAATTTCCATGATTTTCAAGGAAAAAATGGTGGTAGCTACTTCATAATACAAAAAAACGATTTTATAATAAATAAAATTATTTTCTTAATTAACATATTAAAAAATAATATTATATATTACATAAAAATTATATAAATAAATTATAGCAATATTTAAAGACTAATAAGATGATGATGATGATGATTAACATCCACTAAGACCAATGTGGTCTATCGGACCTCAAGGAAAGAGAGTCTAATTGTCGTTCTTCAAAATCTTGTTTCTGTGATCAAAGAGCAGGGAAAGAAGTGCTCAAAGATCGCTATAGTTGGGAGGGCTTAATAAGTCAAGAAGATTGGAAGTGTGACTGATGATAGGGAATTGAGAGTAGATGTGGGCAAGAGTCGGGCAGCCTAAAAGGAAGTGCTTTTCATCTTCCACTCCGAAGCTCATGAGAGTTAGTTCTAATCCTAGTGATGTTCATTTTCTTCTTAGTGCTAGTCAACATAGAGAGATAATTCTGGTTATCGAGGGTGGCGTTGATCATCCCCTTTTAGTACCTTAGCTTCCTTTTACCCCCTAGCTCCTTAGCATCCCAAATCTTGTCCTTAAAACTTGAGGTAATAGTATCTTTGATATTGTCCTTGCTTCTCATGATGATCTCCTCCTTAATCCCCCAAAGGTTGAGCCATGACTGATTATCCTGATGCCACCTGTGCTTGAGGTGCAGGTGGGGGTTTTGACTAAAGTTAGAAGCAATTTTTGGGAGCCTCTTGGATTCCATATTGTGAAGCTTCTTCTTATACACTAGATATCTAAGCATAGCCACACTTTCAATGGGGGACAAGCTAGATTCGATGAAAAAGATAGGATAGGGAGTATTTCCCTTGATCTTGAGGTTATAGGTTATGAATTGCTTTTAGATCATCTCAATCTTTTTCTACAACTCCCTAGATATATTGTACCCCAGACTTTACATCCATATAATAATTAATGACAATAACAATCATAATAATATATAATAGTATATAATAATAAATAATATAAAATAATGAAAAATAATAAAGTAAATTATTATATAATGTAATTGAATGATGATGGATAATAATAATAATAATATATAAATTAATTATTTTAAATAAAAAAAAACGTTTCTTAATCATTAATAAAAAATTAACATATAATTAAATATTAATAAAAAATAATTTAATTTAATTTAATAACAATATAATATAATTAACATTAAAATAAATTATATAAATAAATAATAGCAATATTTAAATAATAATAATAATAGTAATAATAATAATTATTATTATGCCGACCAATTATCCAAGGAGGCTACGACACTTCCCAGAGGAGAGTGGATGATACAAGAGCAGCGAGGCACAAATGCATATCAGTACTACCACCGACCGTACATAGATGCACAGTATCATAGGGCAGCCAGCCCATGAAAACTGATATGAACAGATATTTTTTGAACAATTTTGTATATAGCTGATAAATATTATAACTGATAGCCCTGAGTGGCAATATGTATATATGACAAACATAGAACATCCTATGCGATGATTTTTGCTCTTTGATAGACAGTTATAGAATCTACAGCTACACACATGTGTGGTGGAAGAACATACAGCATATGCAAACCGCATCTACAACATGTAATTTTTCCAAATTAATGAAAGATTTACGATTCCAGTGGAAAAAAAAAAAAAAAAAAAAAAAAATAAAAATAAAAATAATAATAAATAAATAAAAAAAAAATAAAATAAAAAATTAATAATTTTATTATTTTAATAAAAAAAAATGTTTTATTGATATAATTATTATTTTAATTTATTAATAAATGATAAAGGATTAACGTAATATAAAGAAACATAATTAATATATTAATAAAAAAAAAATGGATATTATTTAATATAAATAATAGCAATAATTATTAGCATTAATAATAATATTATTTTTTTATTGTGTGTGAATATGATCTTCAAGGTTTTTTGGAGCTCTGCAACCCTAATGGTCAGGCAGCCATGAGGTAGGCAGCGGGGAAAACCGCGAATACAGTCAGAAAGTGGCACTGAAGCCAAGAGATCATAACAATGACAGAGGAAGACAGGAGGGGAGAGATCCCCTCCTATAGAGATGCAACAGCAGGAGAAGGAACGAGCAACAACAAACTGGACGAGGAAACAAAAACACAAGGACCTATCCTCGGAGCAAGATGGAAGGCAGGAAGCAGAGGCAAATGCTTACCGTGTGCAGTGGAAAAACCAAGATTCATTATTCCCATGAATGAACTTGAGCGTTATAGAAGCTATATGAAGAACCATGCATTAATATGCTCATTGGCGTATGGCCATCAGAAAAGGACCTAACCAAGTGGATACAGTAGAAATAGCAACCCCGAGGCCACATAGAGCTGAAGCTAGGCACATGAGGCTTCTTTACGTTAATCTTCTCAAACCTGCAAGATAAAGAAAGAGTGTTTGAAAATAGTATGTATTTTCATAATAATGCAGGTTTATTTATGTGGTACTAGGAGGAGTGTTACAACCCTGATAAATAGAAATTCCCAGTAGCTCCAGTGTGGGTAAGACTGTTCGGATTACCAATGGATTTATGGGACCCTGAGGTTCTCGAAGGAATAGGTAACACCATAGAAAGTTTTGTCAAAATAGTTGAATCAACAAAGAAGGGAAGATACACCTCGTATGCAAGAATATGTGTCTATGTGAACATAGTTGACCCGATTCTGGGGGCAGTGGAGCTAGAATATCATGAAGAGGTGTGGCAGCAGGAGCTGAACTATGAGCACATCCCTTTCCGATGCAGAAAGTGTCATGAATATGAGCATCTTTACAAGGAATTCCCACTTAATTCAGAAGAGGAAGAATGAAGAAGCAAGCAACAGAGGAAATATCAAGAAGATAATGAAGGGTTTCAGGAGATAAAATATAAAAAGAAACCTACAAAAGAAAATCCTAAGGAAGGAAGAAAGGAACAACTAGCCAAAACAAATAAGGCAAATAGATATGAAATTCTACAGGTAGAAGAAGAAGATAAAGCGATCCAAATACTGGACTATCAGGAGGAAAAAGAACGGGAGGGTAGCCCAATCCGAGGTGCAAACAGCACAAAGAGGAAAACCCAAAGTGAAACAACGAAAAAGGTTGGAAAGGAAAAGGAGGAGAATTGGGAAAGTGAAGTAATGGAAATAGATACCAGTAGAGGGGAAGATCCAACGCCAGAAGAAGAAATCCTGAGGAAACTTCTAAACAAATGGAGACACTTGGATGAAAGGTTCATCCTAGAAGAGGATAAAAAATTATACATGGAAACCTTCCAAAAATATAAAGAAAAACAAGATCAGGGAAGTACAAGAATGATTGAGCAACTAGGCATCCAACCCGAAAATAACCAAGATCAACAAAGTAAAGAAAAATGAGGAAAAAAAGAGGTAGGAGGTATATTCAGGAGTCAATACAAATTATGGGAGAGATGCTAGTAAATACTGGAAGAGTAGTACTTCTCTTAGTGGTTTTCCACCAAACAACCCCAACCACCCAATGATAATTACATCCTGGAATATACGGGGAATTAAAATCAAAGGTAATTTGAGATGCCTAGCAGAAAGGATCAAAAGAGAAAAACCCCAAATTATGTTGTTACAGGAAATAAAAATAACAGGGGAGAAAATGGAGGAGATATTAACAAAAGTTAAACTAACATATGAATGTATGACAATTGATGCAAAAGGCAGTGCGGAGGGAATTGGAATCTTATGGAACCTCGCAGAAGTCATAATAGACTATTAGATAGGAATGAAAAGGATTCTTTAAGGGCGATTCAGACTTATAGGCCATAAAGACTGGTTCTTGGTGTCGATAGTTTATGGACCTCATATAACAGTGGAAAGAGGAAACTTCCTCCTCCAAATGCAACAATTAGGAAACATGCACATAGAAAAATTGTGGCTGATAGCTGGTGATTTTAATATGACAACTTCAAAAGAGGAAAAGAAAGGGGGATTGCAACAGGAAGAGCCAGACATGAAAAGATTTAGGGACACACAATTGGTGCTAAAAATGATAGACATACATACCATTAATGGAAAATTCACTTGGAACAATCGTAGAGGAGGAAGAAAGCAAATAGCTTCCAGGCTTGACAAGTTTCTAGAAACATAACACTTCATAGAGAAAGACATTTTCTATGAAGCGACAATTCTACCATGTCAAGGATCAGATTATTGGCCCATAAAACTAGAAATTCCCATGAACCCTCAAAACCAAAACAGACCCTTCAGGTTCAAATCTTTCTGGTTGCGAGAGCCGACCTTCATAGAAAAATGGAGCAATGGTGGAAGAACAATGAGATTGAAATAAAAGGAAGAAACAAGATGCATACCCTCCAACTAAGATTAAAGGAGCTAAAAGGCAAAATAAAGAAATGGAATAGATACGGATTTGGAAATATTAAAAAATACCAAGAAAAGCTTCAGACAGATATGAAAAGGTTACAACAGAAAATAATAGAAGACGGGAGTTTTAGCTCTGCTACATATTTTGACATTTTGAGGGTCAAATGCAAGCTTGGCCGTATGGTTCATACTCAAAAGAGGACTCGCACCAGTCATCTTTCTCCTTCTCCTTCACTCCGCTTACACCCTTATCACCCCGTTACCTCCATTTTTCCTCTAAAACCCTGCATATCCTGTGTTCCCTAAGGCCCCCGAGCGCGGAGCCTAAACTATCATGTAACCATGTCCACATGACCCCACACTCCCGTAACCCCTCGCCACCTTTGAATCGTAGCCGTTAACTCTCCCCGCCGATCTAATGGCTTCTGTCATGTCAGATAAAGCAACCTACGCAATCAAATACCCATCGTTCGATTGCATCCGCCACGATCGGACGGCATCTGCTTCCCCCATAACCACAATGTAGCGGCGCGTTAATGCGCGATGGAGGGTGGTTTTCGTCCTTTCCTCACTGCCACGCGTCACCCTCTGAATGGTATCGTGCGCCCTTGTACCTTTACCACCCATCATCTGAAAACGGTGCGATCAATACTGCCTACCTCCGAAACTGCTTTTCCCGCCCGTTAAATCCTGCGCATCTCCTCCGCATGATAACCGTTGGATTTGCCCACCCAAGATCCAATGGTTCATGATCATCTTGCTCCCGCTTCCTTCCGATACCTTCCACCGAGCGATCTCCGCCATCTATCCACTTGATCCAACGGCTGATTTCCTTCCTCTATCCTGCTCGTACATCCGCCATGCAGTCCACTTGCCCTAACCATTCCGTACGCTCGAAGGACGAAGATGACCGTCTACGAGTACCTGGTGCATTTCCTCCTCAACCACCACATTCAACAAACTGTATACCCGAGAAGAGAAGGACAAGGCTCGAGCATAAACTTAAATTTAACAAGCATGGCATTTTATCTTATACGACACTCCAGCCACCTCAGAGGACAACAGAGCATCCGAGGAGATCAAATTCATCTACTAAAACAAGCAATTGCACTCAGAAGCTCCATCGGGTAGTTAAAGCGGTTGGTGGTCAATTACAACCCCTCCATACTTAGAATGGCCAAATGCCTTTATAATGAAACTCTATATATACCCAGAAACTGGATGTAATCAAGGTTGATGGTTGTTGTTTTGATGTAAGGTTCAACTTCTGGAGACTGTAACTACTTTGATACTTGTAGCATCTCGTCTTCATTTTCAGCTAATGCAAGCTTCTTTTGTTGTTGATTACTCATTTTCCATTCCTATTCTATTCTAGGCTGTGCCTGATATGCTGTTTTCCTGAACTTTTGAGGTTTAACATTAGAGGAGTTGTCATCCTATCTCTATGTTAAAGTCTTGTATTTATCAGTGAATGAGTTATTTAGGTTTCTTTTCACCTAGTGACAGAGAGTTGTCATCCTGTCTGTGCATTAGGGAATTAGATTTGCATACCTCTTTACAACCGGCCATCACAAGGTCTTGTGCATCTGCTGGTGTGGTCAGTATTCTCCATATTCACCCAATCCTTAAACTATGAGTAATTGGTGTTCTAAAGCCTTGTAGTCTGGGGATGTTCACGCATGTCTGGAGTCGAGCAACGTAGAAGTGGTTATCTGGATTGAACAAGCATAATTCCTTCCATTCATCCATTTGCAACATTAAATTGAATTTGTAATGTCCCGAGCATCTCCAAGCTACAACCTAGGAGAGTTTCTTGGGATGATAACATTAATTGGCGCCGTTGCCGGGGAGAGGAGATTGAAGCTCAGCGTCCCTGGGAGAACGACACAGTTCCAGCTTTAACAATAGACAAAGCCTGGGCACATTTCTGGTTGTAATAATCTATCTGTTGACTCTACTAGAGAACCAACCTAGTGGCGACTGGAGAACCAACCTACTGGAGAATCCTTCCAATCATCCCATTTATGCTATGGACACTGACTTTGGAGCATGTATTCTCCAAATTGAAGAGTCTCAGAAGGCCTCAATGTAGATTAAGAAACCAGTGAATTAGGCTGGGGAAGAGCAAGGAAGTCAGGTTTGGGAGATGTTCTTTGATGGAGCATGTTCCAGGTAGACTGCAGGAGCAGGGGTGGTGTTGATTTCTCCAAAACAAGAAAGCACACATCTGTCTTTTAAGCTAGCTTTCCAAGTTACCAACAATATAGCAGAGTATGAGGCTCTGATATTGGGTCTTAACGTATCTAAAGACAAAGGAATCAGAAGCATAAAGGTGTTTGGAGATGCTGATCTTATTATTCAGCAAGTGAACAGAACTTTTCAAGCAAAGCACCCAAGGCTGAAAGCATATAGAGATGAGGTATGGAGACTCAAAGATTCTTTTGATAATTTTTGTATCTCATATATTCCCAGAGTTAAAAATCAGCTTGTTGATTCCCTTGCTGTGTCTGCTAGCATGTTTATCCCTCCCATACCTCCCAGACTAGTTTATGAAGTTCAGATGAAATACAAACCATCCTTGCCTAATAATATCCAGCATTTGAAAGTTTTTGAAGATGATGATGAAGTGAATAGGTTTCTGCAAGTCATTGATGAATTTTCCGAAATGCAAATTGACCAAGATAATGAAGCCTTGGAAGAAAGCCCCCATCCCCGGCTTATAAACAAAATTGGTAGAGATAGCATTGTCCAACTGCCCAGCAATCAGATACCTAAGGGTCTAGTTCCTTTAGAAAAGCTGTTTGACTAGAATGATGTGCCTTATAAAGCTGCCCAAAAAGAAGACCAATATGTAGTCTGTAAGCATAACATAGGGAGTCTAGATCATCCAAGATATATAAATCTGTCCACCAATTTATTTGTTGCCCAATGTTCTGAATACTGCAATTTAATGAAGCAATTTGCTGATGTTTTTGCTTGGGAATATAGTGACCTGAAAACTTATGACAAAAAGATCATCCAGCATAAAATTCCTCTGGAGAAAGACACCATCCCTTTCAAGTAGAAGCTGAAATCAATAAATCCCTTGCTCCTTCCTCTAATTGAAAAAGAAATCAAAAAGCTATTGGTTGCCAAACTCATAGTCCCTATTAGATATTCAAAGTGGGTAGCCAACCTAGTAGTGGTGAGGAAGAAAAGTGGAGAAATCAGACTCTATGTTGATTTCAAAAACTTAAACAAATGCTCTAAGAAAGACAATTATCCTTTACCCAAGATGGAGCATTTGCTGTAGAAGATCTCAGGGGCCAAAGTGATGTCTTTCTTGGATGGTTTTTCAGGGTATAACCAGGTTGTTGTACATCTAGATGACCAAGAGAAGACTGCATTCACCACTCCTTGGGGCACTTTTATGTATTCCAAGATGCCTTTTGGGCTAATGAATGCTGGAGCCACCTTTTAGAGAGCTATGGATATAACATTTGTGGGAGAGAAGGATAAGTTTGTTCTTATCTACCTTAATGATATAACAATATACTCCAGCAGCCATCATGACCATTTGCAACATTTGAAGAAAGTGTTCCTGAAGTGCAGAAGGTTTGGGATTTCAGTCAATCCTAAAAAGTCACAGTTTGTTTTAGAAGAAGGCAAGCTGTTAAGACATGTTGTTTTTGCTGTAGGTGTCTGGATTGACCCAGAAAGAGTAAGATCAATATAGACCTTGTATGTCCCGAGATCAAAGAAGGATATCTAGTCCTTTATGCACAAGATAAATTTTGTGAGGAAGTTTATCCCAAAATTTTCAAAACATGTGAAGCATATTACCTCCATGTTGAAAAAGGGGTCAGAGATCAAATGGATTGATGTAGCAAGAAGATCCTTTGAGTCCATTAAGGAAGCTATTATGGAAGCTCCTACTTTAATCAACCCAGATTACAGCAAGGAGTTCCACATATTTTCATTTTCCTGTGATGACACCCTTACATCAGTTTTAATGCAAGCAGATGAAGAAGGCTCAGAGCATCCAGTGGAATTCTTTAGCAAAACTTTAAGAGATGCTGAGCTAAAGTATGATATCATTGAAAAACAAGCATATGCTCTTATCAAATCTATGAAAGCTTTTAGGATTTACATTCTGCATTCCAAGATAATTGCATATGTGCCCTCTGCTTCAATAAAGGACATCCTAACACAACCTAATGCTGATGGAAGAAGGGCTAAATGGATTGCAAAGCTGATTGAATTTAACGTAGAATTAAAGCCCACCAAGCTTGTCAGAGATCAGGGCCTTTCCAGATTAATGGTTGAAGAAAATTGTAGAACGCTGGACATAAATCTCATAGGCACAATTTCAGGGAATCGTCAGACCGAAGAGGAAACAACTGAACTAGGAAAAAATCAGTCATTGGCAGAAAATCTAGCTTCTTGTGGCTGGTACTCTACAATAACTCAATTTTTGTTGAAGTTAGAAGTCCCTACAGGTCTTAGTCCAAGCCAAGCCAGAACTATGAAGCCCAGGGCAGCTAAATATTGCATTCATGAAAATCTGATCTACTGGAGGGACCCCTCTAGAATTCTTTTGAGGTGTCTGGACAAAGAAAAATCCATGAAAGTGATGCAGCAATTTCATTCCAGCATGTGTGGAGGGCATCATTATTGGAAAACTACAGCTCACAAGATCCTCAGAGCTGGGTACTATTGGCCCACCTTGTTTGCTGATGTCCTTTCATTTGTTAAATCTTGTGACAGGTGCCAAAGATTTGAAGGGAAGCAGTAATTGAAGTCCCTTCCCTTAAAACTCATACATGCTAGTGGCCCTTTTCAGCAGTGGGGCTTGGATTTCATTGGAGAAATCAATCCACATTCCAGTGGCCAACACAGATGGATCTGAGTTGCCACTGATTATTTCACTAAATGGATTGAAGCAATCCCTACCAGAAAGGTTGATCACCATGTGGTCATAAGATTCTTGACAAAAAATATCTTCACCAGATTTGGTTGTCCACGTAAATTAGTCACAGACAATGCAACAACCTTTAGGGCAAGAGAATTGGTGGACGTGTGTGGTTCGATGGGCATTCAACTAGTTCATTCCACCTCATACTACCCTCAAGGAAATGGTCTAGCAGATTCTTCCAACAAAATCCTAATAAGGATAATTAAAAAGTTGTTGGAAGATAATGAAAAGAATTAGGATTCTATGCTCAAGTATGCACTGTGGGCTTATAGAGTGACCACCAAGAAATCCATAGGGAATTCCCCTTTCAAACTGGTATATGGCACTGAGGCTGTATTCCCAATTCAGTTAACCCTCCATGCGGCAAAGTTCTTGCAAGAAGAGCAGAATGAGGAAGAAGACATGACCAAAAGAATCACCGATTTAGCAGAGGTACATCAGAGCAGAGAATAGCTGGTTGAAAGGTCTACAGCACATGAGAAGAAGATCAAGGAAGTTTTTGACAGAAGGACAAAAACAGATAATTTTCAGGTTGGAGACTTGGTTCTTAAGTGGGATGCATTGAAAGAGAAGAAAGGCAGCCATGGGAAGTTTGATGCTTTATGGATAGGGCCTTTTATCATTTCTCAGATTCAAGGGAATAATACTATCATGCTGCAAAGTATGGAAGGGGAAACAGTTTTTGATGGCCCAGTCAATGGGCACTTTCTGAAAATTTATGTTATTTAAGGTCTTTTGGCCTTAAAGTTGTAAATACGTTATTTTATTTGTTTTAGTGTAGACTCAGTTAGACTCCATGCCCAATGGAACACTAGGAAATTT
This sequence comes from Pinus taeda, assembly GCA_000404065.3. NCBI lineage: Eukaryota > Viridiplantae > Streptophyta > Pinopsida > Pinales > Pinaceae > Pinus > Pinus taeda. The sequence goes on along the minus strand of APFE031080111.1, from coordinate 5,088 downwards.
TGCTAATTTGGTTTTCACAGGAAAGGCAATGATATGCAGTTCTTGAGATCTCACAGGGAGTATCTCATCCCCAGAAGGAGCTAGTGTTAGTTCTAGTAGATATTTTGACATTTTTAGGGTCAAATGCAAGCTTGGCCATATGGTTCATACTCAAAAAAGGACTCGCACCAGTCATATTTCTCCTTCTCCTTCACTTCGCTTACACCCTCATCACCCCGCTACCTCCGTTTTTCCTCTAAAACCCTGCATAAACCCGTGTTCCCTCAGGCCCCAGAGCGCGGAACCTAAACCATCATGTAACCATGTCCACATGACCCCATGCTCCCGTAACCCCTCGCCACCTTTAAATCGTACCTGTTAACTCTCCCCGTCGATCCAATAGCTCCTGTCACGTCAGATAAAGCAACCTACGCAATCAAATACCCACCGTTCGATCGCATCTACTGCGATAGGACGACATCCACTTCCCCCACAACCACAATGTAGTGGCACATTAACGCGTGATGGAGGGTGGTTCTCATCCTTTCCTCGCTGCCACGCATCACCCTATGAATGGTATCGTGTGCCCTTGTACCTTTACCGCCCATCGTTCGAAAGCGGTGCGATCAATACCGCCTATTATCACTCAGGTTGTCCCTAGGCTCCTAATAGGGATACGGCCGAGGTAACCACAAACCAATATTCTGACTGCAGGTTCTAACCCACCTGCAATCGGAGAGGGCTCTCTCCTTTTGATTCAACCTTAGTTGATGATTTTAGGCTAGCTTTCTGACTTCAAGGGAATGTTGACTGTGATTGGGAAGAAGGTAGGATTCTCGAGCGAAGAGGCACAGTAAAGTGTTATAAGTTTCGAACCATTGGGCATGGAGTCACAGATTGAGGCATGCGAGCGTTTTCTTGGTCACAAGGGGATGCGGAGTGGGATAGCCACACAGGATACAATACTCGGTCTGCTGAAAGTACGGAATGAACATCAGGGATGAAAGGCAAAAGAGAATCATTTCATCATGCTGACAGAGAGGAGAAATGGATGAGTGGGATCCTGGAGTAGTTAAGAATTCCTAAGACATGCACTCATATGTGAAAGAAACAACGTAAACCAGATCACTTAAGAATACAAGCTCATAACTGTTTCTGAAGAAAACATTGAAAAACGCATAAATTGAACTTAAGGTGTATTTAAACAAATCTTAAGCTATTCCTTTTTCCTGCGATTTAGAGAGCGGAAAGGTGATAAAACATAAAACAAAACAGGGTAGAAAAACACTTATTGGATCATGTAGAAGCACAGGAATTCCATGATCATTCCTTGGCCAAGAGAAAACATCAGGTTGTTTCGCAATCCATGCTTTCAACAATCTTTGATTATGGAAAATTATGACAATTACAATGCGAGTCTCTGCTCAGAGAAAATGCTGGAAAGAACACTGACCAACAACTACTACCAACCAACCAACCCCTCACAACAGAGCCTGGGGTTGTATTTATAAACAAAATTTTGGAAAGACATCATTACAAATGACCTTGACAGGTCTGCTTAGAACTCTTCAAAATCTGAATGCTACTGGAATTAAATGCAAGTAAATCTTTTTTGGCTGCGCTGGGGGCAGCTGGATCGGAACAGGTGACGAGGTGGCCCTTGGGGACCAGATGCGGTGCTGCTGAATGATTGTGCTTTGGGGCTGTAGTTTGGCTTTGGTGTGAATTGAATGTGCAATAATTATGATTTGAGAGCTTCAAGTGGTTTCGCTCTCCTTTGGTGAATCTGCTGGAAGATATTCAATTTTCTCTTGCTTCAGGCCACTGCTCAAAATATTCGCTGATACACTTTGCCGCTACATTAATGGCTTCCAACGTCGACTGATACTCTTTGACACGCTTGATGCCTGCTGATTTGATCTAATACACTTTAAACTCTATGAATGATCTGTTGTTGTCTTTAAATCGGATCCTTTGGCACGATCGGGCGATTTTCGGGCTTTTTCGGTGCGCAGTGGGCTCGGCAATCAGAAGATTCCCTGAAGATTCCTCGAAATGGCATATTTCCCATAGCGATGCGCGAATAGTGCTTCGCGCATCGAAAACTGCCTCCGTTTCTTGATCTGGAGCTCCGAAGTGCGATTTTTCTTCCTGTGTGAAGCTTTTTCGGCTTTCTGGCTGCTGACGTAAGCATGGCATCAGCTATACGGCGGATGACGTCATCTGTGGGTCCCTGGTACAGAGCGACGTGGTGGGATACTGGAGGTACTGTGGTGAAGAGACTCCGATGTGATATCACGATATCGCGTCGGCGGGGAACGGGGGAAAATGGTTTGGAGACTTGGCACTTGTGACTGCCGATCGACGATATCGCAATATCGCATCGGCGGAGATGGAGAGGTGAATGGGTTGGACACTCGACGTTTGTAATCGCCGATCGCCGATATCGCAATATCACATCGGCGGGGAACGGATGGGTGATGTTTTGCATGATGATGAGATTGCGAAGGTGCGATGCGAAAACGGCTTTGAGGAGGAAAGAGTAATTAAGTGGGTGTGAAGGGTACTTGAGGTTTCGGAAGGGGTCCAATTACCTCGGGGGATTTTATACTTTGGAAGGAGTCCATCGTATCTGGAAGGTGGTTTTGGAGGTCAGGGGCTCTTGCTGAGTTTCAGATAAGCTGAGCAATTCCCTGGGGTACTTATGGTTATTTTTCAACCAGGGGGGGGATATTACATAGGGGGATTTTACATAATATTAATAAGGGGACTGGAAGAATAGGGAGCTAAATAATAATGTTAGTGGTTAATATGGAGATGGTAAGAAAGCGCTAAGTTTGGGAGACCTTAGGCTGTTACAAGGGGGTAGGACCATACTTTGGGAGAAAATATGGAACAACTTTGAATAAAGCAGATCTTTACTCAAGCCAAAGTTATGGAGATGATGAACTTAAGAGGTGTCAAGCAGATCTTGACCTCTTTTGGGGAAGTTAGTTAATGATTGGGGAAAACAGAGAAGGGGAGTCAGTTATACCTGTTTTGAGCCTTTTGCTTACAAACCTTTGCTGATTATGTTCTGCATGATATTATACCTGAAAACCTGGAACTGGTCAGCAATTCAACAGCCTCAGCACTACCTACCCAGCCTACTTGCCTAGCATTTTTTCTTCTTTTGCTTGGGGGTGCACTTAGACTTGCAAACCCGTCATTATTTTTCTTTTGATGCTTTCCTATCTACTTTCTACCCTTATTTCTACCGGAGCTCAGATTAAGCTGTTGAGCTCGTCTGTTTCTCTACCTATCTAAGAATCTGCCAAGATTAAACTGTTTGGACAGATTTACAATCTCTATATTCTAAAACAGGAAATTTAAACCTAGGGAGACCAAGATTAAACTGTTTGGACCTCCCTTTAACTAAATAAAAAAAATAGCGATACCGGGATAACTTTACAAAATTTTGAAGGCAATTAGATGAACTTGAAGTAGCCTTCTTCATTTGGAGACTGTTTGAGCAAATATGGAGCATTGCATCAAGCAAAGTACGACATATTTGGCCTGTGAAATGCCAATCATGAAAAATGAATATCTGCTGCAGCAGGAAGCTAACAGTGGCTCCACTCGGGGATGGCTTCTCCTTGTGAGGAGTCAAGAACAGCAGGCCAGAACGCCTTGGAATTTAGTTTCTTACTGTCTTCTGCAAAATTTGTTTCGTTCGGCGCTTTATTCCTTCTACCTACCTACCCTAACCAGCAGTTACTTTGCCGTTAGGTAAAATCAAACAACCAGTGCAGCCATTTAAGCAACTGTGAAACGAGATAAACTTGTTGACTGATCGTTTCTGAACGTAAAAGCATCATCCGGGCATATGCTTTTACAACCAAAATTGTGGCCTCCATCACTTGCTGCTGAAGCATACGGTCTTCACTGAGAAAACACGGTAACAAAATTATGTTAAGCCGAAGTTCCATGTAGTCTGCGATTGGATCGATGAACTTACCCTATGAGAGAACTTCTTCTGCTTCTTCTTGGACAGACGGGGCGGCTGCATCCTCGGTGGTGAGCCTGGCAGTCGACCGTTCTGTCTTGGCAGTAGAATCATGCAGAGTTTGTGAATCAGCAGTTAGCAGCATCTTCTCCTGAGTTGAGGATGGGAGACTTCGGCATGACTCAAGATCCATTGGGTCAGAAGGAGCAGCTGCATCTTCGGTAATGAGCCTAGCAGATGATCCTTCTGTCTTTCCCTTGGAACCTAGATCACACAGAATCTGCAGGTCCTCAGGCAACAATGTTCCCTCCTGAATATGGGCATGGAAGCTCAGGCATGATTCCGGGTTCTTTGGGTCGGAAGGATCAGCTACATCTTTGGTAATGACCCTAGCCGATGATCCTTCTGTCTTTCCCTTGGAACCCAGATCATACTCAAACTGTAATTCAGGAGACAACACTATTTCCCTGTGAACTGGGGGAGGAAGATTTTGGTAAAACTCTTGAGGGCTGCGGAAAACATAAGACTGACTTTGAGCTCCCAAGAGTTCAATTTCCTTCTCATATTTTTCCACAACAAACTCAAGGAACAGTTTATTCCGGCCGCCTGGTATTTTTGACAATACCGCTCTGAAAAATTCATCATTAAGCTCAAACTCTGATAAACTTTCTCTGCATTTTTCTAAAGCTTCTTCTATCGGAAGTTCCTCCCAAGGTTCGGTCATTCTCTCTTTTTGTTACTACGTGGGGCACTTGGCTGTAACATTTGGTTCGTTCCTCAGTGGAGCCTTTGAATGAATTTGAAGTGGAGTCGCCAGGTGGATGTCTAGACTCTGAAGTTCCTGATCTCTGTCCACCATCAAAGATCAGAAATAAGCGTGAAAAGCTTTGAAAAACAGGAGCACATCCTCCAGTGGGGTTTAAAGATGAACAAAATGCTTGAACCCCCAATGGAGTACACAGATACAGGTCGACCGAGGCTTTTACAACTCGGTTTCTTCCACTGTAGAGCTGCAGACTGGTTGCATTGATTTATCTGAGGAGGTCCCTAGCGGAGTCGCCATTATGTTATCACTCAGGTTGTCCCTATGCTCCTAGTAGGGATACGGCCGAGGTAACCACAAA
>APFE031080110.1:0-18793 GCA_000404065.3 Pinus taeda | reverse complement strand
AGGAGCTCTCAAGAAGCTAACACCAAGGAATCGAAAGAAAAAGATGATGTAACAATGCCCAATGTGGATGAACCCATGGATCTTATTGATCCACCCGAGCCTTCCTCTTCTAAGAAGAGGCCCTCTTGGCTTAGGGGGCTACTCGATGATGTTGAACGACACACTACACCCCGAGGAACTGTCCGTGAAAGTAAGAAACCTAACAGGTATTATGGATACTTGACCATCATGAGCACGATCATACAAAATGAGCATTCATCATTCTCAGATGTCATCAAGCATCAAGTATGGAAGGATGCTATGACCGAAGAATATGAGTCTATTATGAAGAATGATGTCTGGGAAGTAGTTCCTAGACCCTAGGACAAGACAATTGTCACTTCTAAATGGCTTTACAAGATAAAGCATGCAGCAGATGGAAGTACAGAAAAGTATAAGGCGCGTTTTCTCGCTCCTGGATTCTCCCAAAAGGAGGGTATAGACAATGACGAGATATTTTCACCTGTTGCTAGATATACCACCATTCGCTCGATCATAGCCCTTGTAGCTTCACAAGGATGGAACGTACATCAGATGGATGTCAAGACCGTGTTCTTGCATGGTTCGATCAAAGAAGAGGTCTACATGGAGCAACCCGAAGAATTTGATATGTATGATCGAAAATCTCATGTATGTAGATTGAAGAAAGCGTTCTATGGGTTGAAGCAAGCACCCCTAGCATGGTATGAGAGGATCGATAGCTACTTGATGAAGCTGAGATTCACTAGGAGTGAAGCCGATCCTAACCTTTACTTTAAGGTTGAAGATGAAAAACCTCTCATACTAGTGTTGTATGTGGATGACCTCTTTCTAACAGGTGCAGACCCTCTCATTCACAAATGTAAGAGGGAGTTGGCTTCTGAATTTGAAATGAAGGACCTGGGACTGATCCACTATTTCCTAGGACTTGAAGTGTGGCAGAAGCCAGGGGAAGTTTCCTATCTCAAGGAAAATATCTGGTGAAGATATTGGAAAGATTCAGTATGGTGGACTGCAAGACTGTAACTACCCCGGTGGAACTTGACTTCAAGAAGTTAAGTGGTAGTGCTGTTAGACCTGTTTTATGAAATGCCATCGAGTATCGGCAACTCATCGAAGCATTAATGTTCTTAGTTAACTCCCGTCCAGATATATGCTTTGTAGTCAACACATTAAATCAATATATGGTTGAACCTCACCACATACATTAGATTGGTGCCAAGAATTTGTTAAGATATCTTCATGGCACAATTACATATGGGTTAAGATACACTACTAGAGATGTGAGACTACTTGGATAAACTGACGTTGATTGGGCAGGCAGTGTGGTGGATCGTAAGAGCACTTCCGGGTGCTGTTTCTCCTTGAGATCTGCTTTAATATCCTGGATGAGCAGGAAGCAGAAGTCGAAGGCTTTCAGCACTGTCGAGGCAGAGTATATTGCTGCTAGCATGGCCTCTTGTGAGGCAGTCTGGTTATGAAAGCTCTTCATTGAGCTGTTTGGATTTACATTGGATACCACTATGATCCTATGTGACAACCAGAGGGGGGTTCGTTTATCAGAGAATCTCGTATTTCATGATCACTTCAAGCATATCGATATTAGGTACCACTATATTCGAGATATGGTGTAGAAAGGAGCAATAAGGCTCCAACATATCGGTACAGATGAAGAGGTCACCGACATTCTGAAAAAGCCCCTAGGGAAGGTCAAATTCCTGACTTTCCGAGAACGACTTGGTGTCGTTCAAAGACCCTCTAATGAGGGTCCTATGTGATGTATTGAGCTTTAGGAGCGTCGAGGGGGGCACGAGGTACTTCTTGGAGCAACATATGACCACAGGGTGACTCACCATCCCCTGGTGGTGTACGTGTACAAGGTAAAAGAATCAAAACTTTCCCTGTGACACCCCGTGGTGACTGTGTAGCAGGATGATTAGTTCTCCTGTGAGGTCTAGATGATGTGTTTTCCATGACGATTATGTAGTAGGATGACTAGTTCTCCTGTGAGGTCTGGATGATGTATTCTCCATGATGATTGTGTAGCAGGATGATTAGTTCTCCTATGAGGCCTGGATGATGTGTTCTTCATGGCGATTGTGGATAGGATGATTCACTCTCCTGTGGACAAGATGATTCGCTTTCTTGTGGGACAGGATGATTCGCTCTCCTGTGGATAGGATTGATTAGTTCTCCTATCGAGGCATCCTACCTATGCAGTTTGGGACTCATGGGAAGTACCTCTCATCTAATCAATGAGTAGGGAAATGAAGATAGGGATCATAGTAGTACCAATGGATGCATCCCTGTATCTACCGTACTCCCTATGCTAGGATGACCTTCATTGATCTAGGATCAATGATACTAGTCTGGGACCAGTGGTAGGAGTTGTACCCACTATGACACTGATTTTGGGTTGGTTGAGGACTGATCTGGGACCAATGGTAGGAGTTGTACCCACTATGACAATGACTTCGGGTCAGTTGAAGACTGGTCTGGGACCAGTGGTACACACTCTAAGACTGACTTTGAGTCAGTGGCGGATGGTATGATACATCCTCGATCATTTCTTCTTCTTCATAATTCGGACAAAGTAGAGCAGAGGAAAGCAGAGTAGATCAGAATAGGGCAGAACAGAACAGAGCAGAGTAGGTAGAATAGAGTAGAGCAGAGCAAGGGTCAAGTTGTACAAGGCTGTGCATTTGATGGATGACTAGTAGCGACCGACAGATGAATTGCAGATGGAGTTCTCCCTAGTTGAGAGGGAGTGTTAAAATTGGCAAATAGGGCCAAACTCCATGTGGGTCATCTTATTCATGGCTGATAATATGTTTATTATATTCCTCTCGTTGAGAGGTGTAGGATTGATCTAAAGATCATCCGATTCCGATAAGTATTTATGGAGATATGAATTTATTTTGAAAATGGAATAATTATCAAGCTGAACAACAACTCATGTAGGCTCAGAAGCCCAAAAATCACATCTATTCAATCATCAACATTTTTATATAAATACAGGAGGCCTTTTCCTCATTTGGACACACTCATCTCATCACATCTCTCTCTCTCTCCTGCGCAGAAGAGAGGCTCTTCTCCTACTCCGTAGAAAGAGACTCTTCTCTCACACGCGTGGAAGGAAGGACACAGATTTAGGGCTACAACTACAGATCGGAAGTTTGACCAACATTGACCATCAGAATCTCTCTCAGAACTGCATTGTAGGTGGATCCGACTCTCCTCAGAAGGCCACATTTTTTGGTGAAGGAATCAAGTTGATCCGACAATCGGTTTGCAAGATATTGTCTTCCCTAGTTCAGAGTTGATTTAGAGTTTTGCTGTTGCTGATGTAAATAAGATTTTTGTACTATTTATCTCTGCTGAATTATTGAAGATAAAGGAATATTTGATCAAAGGGTTTCCCCATATTGGGGTTTGTCCCTTGGCTAGCCGCCACATCTTGTATCTCTTTTCTTGGCTTGTTTTCTGTCGATCGTTTAATGTTCTATCTGCACTTAATGTACATGTGATTGCTAATCTGTGGATAATAATAATAAGAAGTGAACTGCTCTAAGCATAGAACATACCATAACTTAACATCCTCACTGTGTGCCATACAATGAGTACCAAAAAGATTTGGTTGATCATTCTTTAGCAACGTGACAAATCCATTTTCACATTCAACTAGATGGAACACCTGATTGTTGGAAAATTATTTAATAGTTTCATTTTTCAGTTGTCATGTTTCCTTTAAATTAATGATAGTATAAAATGTAGTCTTTCATTATCCATAAAGAACACTAATAATTTTCATCAATTATGAGATTAGAAGGACCAAACCTTTAAACTATGGATATGTGGAATACACGATGAAGTGTTGTTTCAAACCATACTTTATACTTTCATCTAAAATCAAAAATAAAAATGAACTTTCTAACATTTTTCTAACTTGTACCTCTTCAAAGTAATCTGATATACAATAAACAAATTTGGATGTAGCTTTTCTATTTATGTAGGAATAATGCTCCACTTAAGAATGCATATTAGTTGATTTTATATGAATTTGAAGATCACATACATCTTCATAAGTATCAACAAAAATATCCTTATGTCCAATAAAATATGTTAAATTCATGCACAATTCATGATGGTTATAACCATTCTCTTATTGGTCTCATTTATAATCACTACATTTTTGAAATGGACTTTTCCAATCAAGTCAGTTTCACATAACAAAAATAAATAAAAATTGAATTGGTATTTGATGAATGGAAGGCTTTGAGTGAGTTGTCACAACATTATATGGAATTTTATTACATCAATTTCCAAAGCCCCATGGACCTTGAGTGTTGTATTTCTCACAAATTTTGCACCTTATATAAATCGTGCCATCTATAAAATTGATATTATATACCAGTTACATTTTGTCTTCCATTCTTCTAAAATTCATGTTTTAGGAGGTCTTCCTTGTCCTAATACAACCAAATCCACTATCTTGTCTTTCCTGGTCATGTCTAAGTATTTCTAAATAATCAACAAGCCCTTCCTCCATGTATTTATTGGATTTATCATTCAACTTATGTATATATGAAATATCTTGAACGTTAAAAGATTTTTACATTGTAGAATATCCATAAACTTTGTTCAATGTTGATTGACTCATTTTTTGTGTCATTTCTATTTAAATAATTTACCCATAGAAAAAACAGTAACAATAAGAAAATAATTTTGGAACTAGGAAAGAAAATCACAATTCACCCACATTAATATCATTTCCATTTCAAAGTATCCAATGAACCTGTTGTGCCCACAAAAAACCCCTTCTCATTTTGAGCAAAAATAAAAGGGGCCATATTAAATTTTGAAACTATTCTCTATGCCTGGTTTTTGAGTCCTGATTTTGGGTAGTATTTTTGAATAGCTAATTGTCTTTGTTTATGGAAATATTCGCTGAGTCTTCATTGCCATTGGTTTTGATTTCTTTGATGATGGCTTATTTTAGTCAATGCTTTCGAGCATGATTCCCTTTCTTATAGTTGGATTAATTCATGATGTTTGATGACATTTTTATTCATTTCTCTTAAGCATATCCACAGGTAAAATCTAAGGAAGTGGTGAATAAAAGATGACTACTTAGTATTTTTCATAGTTTACCACTAACATAATATGTTCTAAAAAGAGTGTAGAGTCTAAAGAAACTAAGAAGAGCAATGTAGTGGAGGTGACAAGTTGGAATACTAAAAAGGAATAAATAAAATGAGTAGAATAATACAAATTCCTCTTTAAATGCCACATAAATAGATATTTATTTTTAATGTCTTATTTTTGCTACACATTTCAAATATTAATTTGCATAACATTTGCATACATATAAGTCCCTACACTAAATATACCCTGGAATATAATAAAAACATGATATTATTAAAAGAAGAGAGATAAGCATTCATGTAAATTGTCCATCTTTAAAATTTCTTTAATATTACCAATAATAGAATTTTTTTAAACTAATAAATAGGAAACCTATATATTTTTCTTTAAAAATTATTTTAATCTATATTAACTTTAATTATTATATTTTAAATGAAAATATATTTATTCAATTCAGATATAAAAATATTTGACACCATTTATTGAGGCATGTTTGGTTTGTTTTTTCAAAAAAAATTATAATATAAACTTGATTATAATTAATTTATATATTTCTTAATTTTGTTAAGGATGGTAACGAGATTTTTAAACACATTTTTTATTATTATGAAGATAATGACAATCACCAATTTAGATTTAATGTCTTCATAAAATTTTGGTAAGAATTGAATAATTAAACATTTTATTTTAATCATCTAAAATACTATGTAAAAATTTTATTAGATGTCTTTGGTAAGTTATGAAAATCATCTTACCAAACATATAGAGGGTGAGAAGTTGAATCCTTCCACTTTTATATTTGCTCTCTTATCTAAAGCAAATTATGAAGAATTTTGATGAAAAAAAAACATAATTTCATTTGATGAAAAAAAAAAACATAATTTTATTCATAAATTAAACTCTCGTGGTTTCAAAGGTAATCTTATTAACGCAAATTGATTCAAATCATGAAAAAAACGTTCAAATACAAAATAGTTTAATACTTAATTATTCATAATCAAAACAATAAAGAGTAGTGTGGTGCATTCGACCTTCTAGTAGTATTATATGCTTTTTTTTATCGATTCAAGAACTTAAATTGTCCTCAACTCAAGCACTAAGGTTATTACTATGAGTGTCAAACCTCCACCTTGCTTTAAAAAAATGATTAAATAAGTTTCTCTTAATGTGATATTACTTTACATAGTAATGGAAAAGGTTGTTTAGAATGTAATTATTTATTAAGATTGCATGGCACAAGAGATCCCACAAGGTCAGAGAAGATCTGAGTGATGAGCTTGTACAAATACTCAGTTTATTTCTAGGAGTCACAACATTGCAAAGCTAAGTGTTAGGGATTGCTAAGGAGAGAGGAATATAGGATCATTGAAAATGTGATTTGATGACTTAATTGCTAAAATTAATAGCAAGGGATTACTAGATAAAAGGGGCATCCTTATCTTGATTGCAGATTTCAAGATTATTATGGAATCCAACAAATAGGATTGAGGTCAATTGTTTTAACCTCACTTATGTTCGTTAGATTAAAAAATATTCTTAAAATATGTAATAAAGATAAGTTTAGTTGATACGAAATCTAACTCGTATTGTAATCAAGGTTGCAAATTGTAACCAACTTGCAAGGAGGAATTATTGTTGAAGGGGATTTGGCTTCTTTTACATGGATGGGAGAAATAAATTCTTAAATGTCATCACATTACAATGGTATGGCTACAAAGGGTTAGAAATGATAGTGTTATCACATCACAATGATATTGAAATGAGGAGATTCTTTGCTTGGTTGACTGCAAAGGAGAGGCCATGTGAAGGCTCGCCATGAAAGTACCATTGGATCATAGAGAAAATTCCATTATATTGTAGATCCTGAGTGTCGTGAGATTGCAAATTCTAGATGCCATGAGTTCATTAAGGAATGGCTTTGAGATCACTTAGAATTGTGCCATGCGAGAAGAGGGTAATGGCATGAGATCCTAGTGGGATCATAGACATATCATATTGGTATTGTAGTGGGCCACCCTATACTGCAAGATCACAAAAAGGATATGATGTGACTGTAGTAGTAAAATCATATCACAAGGAAACACTGTAACCAGATCATGGTATCATGTGAACTAGATGGAAGTAGTAAAGGGTTTAACAAGATCACATAAGGGATTTGATTCGCTACTCAATTGATCTCTATAAGAGTCAGAGCCATTGCAATATATGGGAGAGCCACCTTTGTGAACTTTCTTTTTCTTGGAAGCTCATGCGAATTTTTTTTCCTCAGGTAATAAAAGATGGAGATCACTATGAATAATACGAATTAGTGCTTTCATGATGCCATGAATTCCATCCTTCTCATTTAAGTGCATGTGTTTTATTAACATTAGTCATCTTCTTATTCAATATGAATTTGTTTCCATTTTTTTAATGAATCAGGTTACTATTTATATTCCTTTAATTCAATTTTCCTGAAAATAGGCCTTCATTGTTAACTTCATTCATCAATTTCTTGTCCTTGTTTGATTAAAAGTGACTTTCCTATGGTTCATTAGCATGTATGTTGTGATTTTTTTTGCCACATTTCAATGAATGAGTTGTATGTCTAAGTGCAACCAATTTAGATACATTCGTAGGGTTGAATAGATTATTAATTAGTTTTACTTTCATATATTAGCCTAGGATTACATTTAGGAATTTAGTTTATTCTTTTATTTGATTTTAAACAAAACATTAGTTGATAACATTAGACTTTGAACCAACAAACATTTCCATACCAAATAAGAGATAGTCTAATTGGAACTAGCCATTCAACAATTCTCCCTATTCTTAATTTATGATTTTCAACAAAACCATTTAATATATTTATGCATAGCAAGACACATTTTTAAACATTATGTTTGTGAAACTACCATATACTAAAATTCTAATAGACCTTCTAATAAACCATTATAATTTTAATTTGATTCCAAGAATCACCAAACTCAACTACTTTATAATTATGGAGAAAATATTTAAAAACCCATTAATATGCGTTTAAATCATTTGTAACCTAACATCAATATAAACATTTAAACATAAATTATTAATGTAGTTTGAATTTAACTATTTTTTTTTTTTAAATACATACTTTTCTCAATTAATAACTTAATAAATATATAATATTTTCACAATTCTACATATAATTTTACAATTCTCTTATTAATAAGTATATAATATTTTCACAATTCTACTATAATTTTACAATTCTCCAATTTACATTATCCTATACAAAAAATTGAAAAAAATATTATATTTCATATTAATAAATAAAAAATAATTAAATAAAAACACAAATTCATATAAAGTTTAACACGATCCAAGCTCAATTTATATAAACATTCAAACTACACCATCATCCAAGCTCAATTTAAATTTATAATAATTTATTTTAAAATTAACGTAATACTTTTGAAGTATGTGTTTTTTTCAACAAAACATTAGATGGTGGTATTCAAAATATTTATATATATTTAAAAAATAAATGGATCAAAATAATAATTTAATTGTGGGAATCAAAAAAATTGAAAACAAAATAAGAACGGATCACAGAATTTAAAGAAAAATAACGAAAAATTAAATTAAACACAAAAATAAACCAAATCTAACTTTCTATACATCCATAAAAAGTTTTAGCTTAACCAAAATTAACCTATTTAGTGTTTAATTTCATAAATAATCCTTCAAAATTTTTGAACACGATGTCAAACATACAACTTTTCACAAAAGGATATGTTTCCATAACTGTTAAAAGGCCGTATACTCCCAAAGGTATGTAACATTAGAATATCGAATAAGTCATTAAAAAATTATTTTACTACAGTAAAGTCTAGGGTTTGAATTTATGTTCTCATGAGGGGAAAGCTAGATAAGGTCAATTAGTATCATTTGCGAAATAATAATAATAATAATGTGATTAAGAATGTGAGAATAATAAAATAAAAATATGTCATTAAGCATGTGAGAATCATAATAATAATAATGATGTTAATGTTAATGTGATTAAGCATGTGAGAATAACAAAATAAAAATATGTCATTAAGCATGTGAGAATCGTATTCTTTTCATTTTCTATTTTCCCAATGCTTCAAACTTGATCCTTAAAATTTTAACCTCCATTATACCCTCACCATATTTTTTTGCAAGCTAGTCAAGTTGTTTTGTAAATGTTTATACAATAAGCAAAATAATGTATGTGATCATCAATCTTAGTTTTGTAAAAGCATAAGATTTATGTTGAGAACATAATATTTATAGTCTTTCCAACATAGTTAAATTGGAGAAAATTGACAATGGTGTAGTGAAACATGCATTTATATTAAACTTTACAATAATTTTTCGAATAAGCACTTTTAGCCGAGAGAAATTTCCCTTTCTCCCATACACCATTTGTAATAGATGTTTGGCGATTTTATCAATGAAAGAGGTCACACAACTTTCGTCTATTATATCTCCACCATTTCTCACGAGCTATAGCCAACTCTGCCAAAGAAGAAAAATATCACACACCTTATCTTTTCTCTCTTCCAACAACCTCAAAGTAAAATCCACAACAATTTACAAAAGGCTTATTCCTTTCTTATCAAATAACAATTGGAAATAGGAAGTTATGAGACTAGGATAGTTTGCATGCAAAGGTATTTTAGTAAAAAAAATTGTCAAATAAAAGCTCCCCTAATCTCATTTGGCAATTTTAGAGTGTAACTCCCATGATTTTAGCAAGCAAAAGTTTTGTGTATTTTATGTGATTTTAACGATGGAAATTTTAGCAAGTGGAATTTTGGCAAATCATTCCTCTCCCTTCAGAAGATGCTTGGTTTCTTAAGTGATTTTATGAAGGAAGATATTGCCCTCTCTTCTAACTTCTATTAGATGGTTATTATCAAATGATTTTTGGCAAGTTAGCCATATGAATCAAGTGGTTAGGAGGGTTTGTAAAATAGAGGTGTTGACATTGATAATGGATATAAAGTAAAGGGTGGTGAGCGTTGAAAATTGTAACTAGGTTCGGTCTTCATTATGATCATGACATTATATATTCTTCATAAAGAAAGAAAAAGAAATTATATTTAATTTTTGGAGTATGGGTTTCATACTCAAGTTTAATTCAAATGCATGTTCTTTGTGCTTTTAGGTCTTCTACGTCTTTCTAGGTCCTTCTAGGATAATGAATAATATTGGTAATGTGTCATAGTCCCATTTGGACTCATTGTAATGAAGAAAAATATTTATTTTGTCAAGAAAAACTCATGGATAAGCCCAAGACCAAGTCGGCCCAAGGAGGAGATCAAGTAAGCCTAAAGGAAGGGAATTCGACCCTCAAGAAAGGCTATATAAAGGAGACCAGCTCGAATCATTTGGAAAACTCACTAAAAAAAATTCAATATGCAAAAGCGAAGAAGGAAGAAAGTAGTTGGAGGGATGAAGAAGAAGGATAGAAGTTGAAATTTGTCTAAATATCATCTTCGCTCATTTCGCTCTATGGTTTTTGAAGTTGCTAGTTGCAAAGAGCTGAAGTTCTGTTGTAGAGGGGGTGAAATTTTGTGAAGCAGTTGCAAGATGTCGAAGTTGCAGCATCGAATAAGAAATGTCAAAGTTTTGGAAGTTGTCTTATGAAAGTTGTCTTAAGGAAGATCTTGCTAGGGGTTGGCTTGGGGCTTGGAGGGTTTGTTGGCTTTGGTCTTTGGGTCTTGGAAATCTCTCTTGTAAGTAGATTCTAAGGAAAGAAGAGAGGCATTTTCTGGGTTTTCACCTTGGAGGGGTTTTTCCCTTACTTGGAGCCTATATCTTATGTACTTTGTCTTCTTGTGATATTCATTGTTTTGGTAATTTCTTGATGAACAAATATCAAATAAAGTTACAAAAGGTTAACACATATCACAAGTAATTATCAAGTCAATGAAAATCATCTAAATACATAAGTCTCCTGATTTTCCAACACGGTATCAGAGCTAAGGTGCAAAAAAGATACTGCAGATCACATCTTTGTTGGCACTATGGAAAGGGTTATAAGGAAGGGTTTCAAGGTCGTTGGAAATCTCGCTACATCTATCAACAATTGTCTATTAAAGATCATCTCCAAGCTCACAAAGGAAGTAGGAGATGGAAGTTTGTCCTCTACTTTATCTGGCACATTCAAGGACGAGAATGTATGGGTTATTGACAATGCTCCCTCCATACATATGACAGGAGAACGCAGTTAACTCCAAACCCTATCTAAGGGTAACTTATCTCATTTAATTGAACTTGGAGACAAGAAGAGCTATCCAGTGAAAGGGATCGGATCCACTTCATTGGAGCTCGAGTTTGGTGGAAGCATTCACTTCAACATTATCTTATATGTTCCAGGTTCGAAGAAAAACTTACTTTCTATTTCGTGTCTAGAGGATAGGGGTGATAGAGTTGCTTTTGTTGATGGGATGGTTTTGGTTTGGGGTAAGGGATCAAGTATTGATAATGCTAGGGTAATTAGGATTCGTGAGGGGCCATTATATAGACTCTTCACACCTCTCTCTAAAGCCCTAGTCCACTTGGAAGTGATTCTTTTGAACTATGGCATAGAAGGTATGGACACCTTAATATTAAGATTTTTCCATCTCTAAGTCAAATGGTCAATGTCATCCCTGCATTGAAGGAAGAACATGAAGGGGCATGTAAGGGATGTGCTCTAGGAAAGAACATAAAGAAACTATTTGCAAGTAGTGACACCAAATCTAAGGAAATTTTAAATCTCATACACTTGCATGTATGTGGACCTATGGTAGTCAAGTCTCTTGGTGGACCTTGGTATTATGTAACCTTCATTGATGATTACTCAAGGAAGACTTGGTTATACCTTCTCAAGAATAAGGATGAGGTATTCGAAAAGTTTAAGGAGTTGAGGAATGAAGTGGAAAACCTAACCAAGAGAAAGATCAAAACTTTGAGGTTCGGAAATGGTAGAGAATACACCTACAAGGAATTAATAACTTTATGTAAGGAAACAAGGATTAAGAGGGAGCTCATTGTTCCTTATAATACTAAATAGAATGGTGTGGCAGAAAGGAAGAATCAAACTATTGAGGAATGTGTTAGGCCTATGCTACATGATCAAGATCTCCTTCAATTCCTATGGGGAGAGGCATGCATGAAAATCATTTAGCTACAGGATCGAATTCCTCACAAGATTCTCAACAATATGACTCAAGAAGAGAATTTACGAGAAAGAAGCCAAGTGTGGATCATCTTCGAATATTTTGGGGTCCTATGTATATTCATATACCCAAGGACAAGAGAAAGAAGTTGGATCCTACCAGTGTAAATGGCACCTTTGTTGGGTATAGTGCTTTATCAAAGGCATACAAAATCTATATTAAGGAGGATTTTCAAATTGAAGTAAGAAGGGATGTGATCTATGATGAGAGCATAGCTTACAAGAAATCAAAGGATGTTCTAGTTGACTCTAATGAAGAACAAACAACTATATTTTAGGATACCTCTAGGGACAATGATGGTCAAGATCATACATCCACTCAAGAGAATGTTGAAGGTCCTTGTGAACCTATACAACAAGTAATTATCCCAGACAACCGAAAGAGATTTGTTTGGTTTAAAATTACTCTTCAAGAAGTAGAAGGACATACAATATCGGGGACCTCCAGGGAAAGTAAAAGACCGAAAAGGTATTCAGGATATGTTGCATACATGATAAGGTTTATTGAAGCATGACCTTCCTCCTATGAAGATGCAACTAAACATCAAAAGTGGAGGAATGTTATGCAGGAAGAATACCAATCAATTATGAAGAACTATGTCTAGAAAATTTCCCTTAGGCCAAGTGACAAATCTATAGTGACTTCAAAGTGGATTTACAAGATAAAGCACATTGCAGATGGGAGCATCGACAAATAAAAAGCAAGGTTTGTAGCAAGAGGATTCTCACATAAAGAAGGAATTGATTACAAAGAAACCTTTGCTCCCACAGCTAGGTATACAACAATAAGATCCCTTTTTTCGTTGGTTGATACAATGGGATGGAACATCCATCAAATGGATGTCAAGACAACTTTCTTAAATGGGACCATTTATGAGGAGGTTTACATTAAACAACCTCAAGGATTTGAAATAAATCAATGGGGGACTCATGTCTGCAGATTGAAGAAGGCTCTATATGGCTAAAAGTAAGCACCTAGAGATTGGTATGCAAGAATGTATGCATACCTATTGAGACTTGGTTTTACAAAGAGTACTATAGATCGTAACCTATATATAAAGGGTGGTCCAGGGTGAACAAATTATCATACTCTTGTATGTGGATGACCTACTAGTCACAGGTGTAGAGCATCGAAGTTAGGAAAGCAAGCAACAGTTAGTAGTCGAGTTCAATATGAAGGATCTTGGGATCTTGCGTTATTACTTGGGACTAGAAGTATGGCAAAAGCCAGGAGAGATATATCTTGGTCAAGGTAAGTATGTGGTGAAGATACTTCAAAAGTTTGGCATGATGGATTGCAAGCCTATGATGACTCCTATGATTACCAATTTGAAGAAACTGAGGAGTTTAAAATATAGTTCTATAGATCCTACTTGCTACACACAATTGATTGGGTCCTTGATGTATCTGGTAAAAACAAGAACAAACATTTATTTTGCATTGAATGTCCTAAGTCAGTTTTAGATGGAGCCAAAACATGATCATTGGATTGTAGCCTAGCATATCCTAAGATATTTGGGTGGGACTATATATCATTGCCTCTGGTATACCAGTAATGAAATCCAACTCATGGGATACACAAATTCAAATTAGGGTGGTAGTGAGACAAACAAAAGAAGCACAATAGGTGGATGCTTCGGCCTAGGATCTTCCATGGTCTCATGGATGAGCAGAAAGCAGGATATAGTTGCTTTGAGTAGTGATGACACTAAATATGTTGCTGCAAGTGAGGTCTGTGGGGAAGAAATTTGGCTCAGGAAGTTGTTATTAGACTTGTTTGAAGGACCGTTTAGCCCTACATGTATACATTGTGATAATGAGAGTTGCATAAGATTGACAAAAGACTCGGTGTTTCATGCTAAAATGAAGCATATAAACAAGTACCACCACATCATAAGCTTGGTACGAGATGGGGTTGTGGAGCTGCATTATCTACCTACAAATGAACAGGGAGTAGACATACAAACTAAAGTGTTACCAAACAAGAAGCTTGAGTACCTGAGAGGTAATCTTGGTTAGGTGGATATCTGTTCCCTAATTGAGAGGGAGTGATATCGGATAGTTCTTGTCTTTATGGGTTATGCACTAGAATATGAATAACAAAGAATGGAGTCTGAAGGACTAGATAAGCATCTAGATTGGAAATTCTTATGGATTGTAGAATCTAGGGAAAGAAGTTGTTCTTTGATGCTCTTTGAGGATAAGGTAGGGCATCCAAGATAAGGGTAGTTGAAGAGGACCGATATAATTTGATGATACAACTCTGGGAATCCAAGATAAGAATAGTCCTAAAAGGACATACCTTGTAGACATTCGAATGGGGTGTGTGCCTTGAGAGGTAGTGTGGCAACTCACGTAAAGCCTCCCAGCATAATGCTCATAATTAAAGATGAGCTTGTCTAGTTAAGGCCTTCAGGGACAATGTTGGTTATGATAAATATGTTTGACAAAAGATGAATTATCAATCCAACTCTTCTTATGAGAATGCTTCAAGATTGAGATTCCTTGTACCATGAATACCTCCTTAGTTAAGAGGGAGTGCTGAAAATTGTAAATAGGTCTAGTCTTAATTATGATCATGACATTGTATATTTTTATAAAGAAAGAAAATAAAAGAAAAAGAAATTATGTTTTATTTTTGGAGAATGGGTTTCATACTCAAGTTTAAGTCAAAAGCATGATATTCGTGCTTTTAGGTCTTCTAGTCTTTCTAGGATAAAGAATAATATTGGTGATGTGTCATAGTCCCATTTGGACTCATTGTAATGAAGAAAACTATTTATTTTGTCAAGAAAAAGCCATGGATAAGCCCAAGACCAAGTTGACCCAAGGAGAAGATTAAGTCAACCTAAACGGAGGGAATTTGACCCTCAAGAAAGGCTATATAAAGGAGAGCAGTTTGACTCATTTGTCAAACTCACTCAAGCAAGTTCAATTTGCAATAGCAAATAAGGAAGAACGTAACTAGCGGGATGAAGAAGGATAGAAGTTGAAATTTGTCTAAAGATCATTTTCTCTTGTTTCGCTCTGGGGTTTGTGACACTACCAGTTGCAGGGGGTGAAGTTTTGTTGCAGGGAGCTGAAATTCTATGAAGCATTTGCAAGAGGTCAAAGTTGCAGCATCAAAGATGTAGTATCAAAGTTTTAGAAGTTGTCTCAAGGAAGATATCATTGGGGGCTGGCTTAGGGTTTGGAGGGTTTGTTGGCTTTGGTCTTTGGCTCTTGGAATTCTCTTTTGTAAACAGATTCTAAAGAAAGAAGAGAGGCATTTTCTAGGTTTTCCCCTTGGAGGGGATTTTCCCTGGCTTGGAGCATATATCTTGTGTACTTTATCTTGTTATGATCTTCATTGTTTTGGTAATTTCTTGATGAACAAAGATCTAATAAAGTAACAAAAGGCCAACATATATCACAAGTAATAATCAAGTTAAGGAAAATCATCTAAATACATAAGTCTCTTGATTTTCCAACCATTGAGTGGCTCCATGTAGGGAGAGTTTATAACTTCCTTAACCATCAATTGCCTCCATGCCACTTTTCTATTACAAGCTACAAAAATTATTGCATAACATGTTACATGTAGATGGTAGATAGTACTATGTAGAAGTTGGGCTTCAAGAATGGTATCCAATGTTGGAAATACTGGGGGGGAGATCAATATTTCTTAGCAATTAGCACTTAATTAATCTTTTTCAAAGCATTAGTTAATCTTTAGTAATATTACAATTATTCAGTAAAGAAGTAAACATCAATGAAGAAAGATAGCGACAGTAAGCACAAGATTTTTAGGTGGAAAACCACCGAGCGCTTTTCTAATAAGTTCTTTAATCTCCAACCCTAACAGGAAAGAAAACTACAACTTCATAGAACTATAGAAAAGCATTATTCTCTAGATCACACTAGAAGGACGCCCCGATGCCCTAGTTTTATCAGCAGTGAGGGGAAAGGATGCCCCAACACCTTAGTGAGCCATAACTCGCCCTAACACCACCCTACCACCCTATAAAGACAAAAATTAAATACAAAAGTGTGGACTCCCATACTAGGGGCAATGATCCACGTTACAATGATATTTCAATGATTTTCTTGACTGGTCAATAACACTAGGACCTAAACCCTTGTCCCGACAAGCTAAGAACCATTGTCCCAACTATAAACCAAAACCCTTTTCCCAAACAATTTTTCCTTCTTCAACTCTAGGTAATGACACAGATTTTTTATAGTTACAATGATGTACATTGTTTGAATTCAATTGACAAAAAGGACTCTAAAACGAACTCTTTACAAGACTTGACAACTGTTGTACAGATTATCCTTGATGCTAATGATGAATCCTGCTATAGGAACTGTTTTGCTTGTCTGTTGTTGATGTTGTTGCAAGTGATGGTGGATCTTAATACTCTGCTTCAATTCCTTTACTGCTTGTGATAGATATCCTTGCCTTCTATGAAAGAACTTTGTATTGATTTGTCTTGATGTTAAACCTTGTTTACTTGTCAATTTAATTGTAGGATTCACTTAGTGGAGAGACTTCAATTAACCCAAAGTTGTTGTATGTGACTTATATCTACAAAAAAAGAATGTACAAAGGAATCTCCCATCTTCCAAAACTTAAAACGAGGGAAAACCTAGTACCAATCAAGTCTACAACAACAAGTTCTAAACTATATGCAACTACAAATTTTAAACTGTATGTATTTCATGATTATCAAGAGAAATATCTTATGGTAAACCTAACAACAATGATGCAATATAGTACAAAAAAAATACTAACCTAGGCATAATTGAAGTGTTGATGTTGATCTTCCACATGCAATAGATTAACACAAGGAAAATGGAGTAAACAATTTCTAAAACTTAACTTGACTTGTGCTAAAAGGACAAATCTGAGCTCCAAAGAGTAGTTTTGATCCTTCAAATAACACTTTGTAGATATAAGCTTTGAAAAGCGGTTAGTTTAATATATCGTGGACATTGATCTCAATACATGGATCAATTAAATGAAGTGAAAATTGTATTTTATGTGGAGACCCTAAGTCAACATATATGTTGCTTCAACATGAGATTCTGACTAACCCACGCTTCTTTGACACAATTAGTGTAGACTGCATAATCTACAATTAGAGTTTTGATCAAGAGGTTCTTTTCTGGATTTCATACGCAGGTATGTGACGCTGAAACTTCGCTCAAGACTCAACTACCTATACAATTAAGTTATTGGCCACACAGTTTAGTTCTTCAAGATCGGAGATGTTAAAGACAAATCTTTCATGTCTAGTATAACACTTTTTTCACAGGAAGGCCGATGAAATTTTATGGCAATTTTTCATACATATAGTCCATGCAAACTCTCGGTGATTTGAAATTTTGAAATTATGGCTCAATGAAATCCACAAAATATAGGCACAAAATTCAAAGTTTGCTTTTTAGAGCATAGTTCACAAATGATGCTAGATATAGTCTTCATTCTTTACAAAAGATATTTGTTGCAAGAGTAATGACGAAGTATGCTTTAGGGATAAAAGGTCGAGGGTCTATAGTTCCTGCTTTAGAATTGAGAAACTTCAGATTTGTGTTTTCAACATATACCTATAATGCTACACTTGAACCATGCATTGTACTAGATGAGATATACTCCTGCAAGATTGTCCAATAACACAAAAGAAAACCAAATGCAACCCTCAACTTAAAACATTGAACCCTATCTTCTCATCTCCTTTTCGTTGCCCAAGGGACAAATAAATTTCAAAGGTCCTTCACTAAAGATATTTCACTAATATATTTTGAAGAGGATATTAGGTCTATATTTATAGACATAAGTTTAGGCTATGAGGGGATTCAATAGGTTGAACATTTGAGGTTAGGAGGGGCTTCTCAAGGAGTTAAAACACTTAAAAAATAACTTTAATTTATTTGTGTCAATTGTGCTAAGTAAGGGAGGACATGAGCTTTATGGAAGAGATATTAGTCTTTGAGATATGAAGGATACTTCTTATGAAGTAAAAGTAATTTAATAAGCTTCCTAAAATGATTCTTCCACTAAACTTAATTAATTACCCTTGATAACCCTTAAATTAATTAATAAAGGACCATTGACTAATGAATGTGTGTGTCATGACACAACCCTATGGGTTTTTAGCCCACAATTGAGGGTCTCCATCTTTAAACATGAATAATTTACAAACCGTAAAGAACTATGTGGCATGCCACATACCACCAAAAATATCTTTTCGGGGAGAATCTAACTAGAGTGATAAGGAGACGAGAAACTACAAATTTCCATGGAAAATTTACCGATGAAGATTAAGGTAGCTCTTAGTGCTACTTGGGTTGACATCAATAACAACAGTCTATAAAAAATCTCCCCCTTTGGCATTGATGGAAACACAAGTACTCCCCCTACGATCACAACTCCCC
>APFE031080101.1:0-21438 GCA_000404065.3 Pinus taeda | reverse complement strand
TATTAAGATAAAAGTTAGGATTAATAAATAAAATAAATTTAGTGGTTAGTTTAAAAAGTTAATTTATTTATTTATTTAAATTATTTAATAATTATTATTAATATTATACACATATATATATTTAATTAAAATAATATTATGTTGTTAAGTGGCGAGAATTTTTTTATCTTCTTTAAATTGCAGCATGGTTTTGTAGGAAATCCAATCTGTGAATTATAAACATGTATGGTTCTATGATTTTAGTATTGAAAAGTGTGTTGAGTTAATTATAATTAAATTAGGATGATCATATAAATTAAATGATAGCAAAATTACATCTTCATTACTCATCTCAAAATCATAAAGCATAACTAAATTATTATTATTATTATTATCATTATTATTAAACGAATAAATATATTAGTTAAACATAAATACATTTAAAAAAACATGTAATAATATTCATTGATCCAATTTTATTTTTAACTTTTTTTTGTACAAACCATTAAACTCAACATCAACACCTTTTCTTTGAGGTGGAATTATTATACATATACATTTCTATGTTAGAGAGAGGGAGTTTGAGTGATAATTATTATTTCTATTCTATGTCACAACACTACTCATAATTTGGGAAAGTGAGAAGAGTATGTGTTACATGGGTGAATTCTCTGATCTATGAGGTGGAGTTCTTGTTTTCTCTACACTACTCATAATTTAGGGGAGTGGTAAGAATATGTGTTAGATGGGTGAATGCTCTTATCTATGAAGTGAATTTCTTGCTTTCTTTCTACGCAGCTTCTACATTTACAGACTTACATTTTGTAATGACCACAATAAAGTCAATTATTTTCACTCAATTGGATATATCAGGTAGTCCTCTGAACTAGATTTACAATGCCTCTTATGGATTCCAATTCTAACCCCGAATGCTCCTATAACACTAAAAACAAAATTTCCTAAGACCTCAAGAATCTGTAAACAAAAAGTAAAAAAACCACTCTTCTCATCAATGAAGGAAAACTTTGCCTTTTAAAAGCCTCCAAGTTCATGAAAACCACCTTGGCTAAATTCAGAGTGAATTTGGTTGCCTCAGAATGAGTTTTGGAACTTGGTCTTGTGGTTCCATGACACCTAGGCTAGGTTTAATGACCATAACATTTGTTGTTTTAACAACTTTAACCAAAAAAACCATAAATAAACTTTATAATAACCACAGGACCATTGGCAGCTTGCTAACCAGGCAGATGAGGTTGATCACACAAAGTTACATCTGTAACAATATCACAGGACGATAACCTATGTCGACAAACCATATCAAACCCTGCAATATGGATGACAACCCATAATGATGATCAACCTACGAGGCAATGACATGACACATGTCATTAACCAATCATGGTAGAACTATTGATGGACACAAGTCAACATCCAGGTACAAACCCATATCCATTGAATGCCATGAAAACTATAAACATTACATGAACAACATGATCCATAACCAACACTGTCGAACTGTCGAACCTAAACTGAATTGACAACAACATCAAATACTGATGGCAACACTTGAACACCTATGCAACTAAATGAACAAAATCTTCCTGGATCAATAACCCTAATCTTTAATATCATACGATCCTAATATTTAGTAGTTTTTTTGTCCATCATTTTGATAAAAAAGTAGTCTCCAAATATGTCTCCTTACACTATAGATATCTATTTTCCTCTATAATGCCCGCGATTACATTCAATAGAACTAGGCGTAAAGTGTCTCTGTTCTTTTATTTTCAAACTATATAAATCTATTTCGCAACTTCCTAAACTGACATTCAAATCTAAAGGGTAGAACATTTTTTAGAATCTTTGAATGAAATGAGAAATTTTCAATTAATACCTCCTTTCAGTATTCCATATTAGCATTTAAAATGTACAAACAAAATTTTAATATCAGAAAAACAATTGTTAAAGTTTGAGAAAAATGAGTCTATGTACGGGCTCTCAATAATATTCAATCAAATTGGAAAGGATGATTCCTATGTAATATTATCAAAAATTAGAAAAAAAAAAAAAAATTAAAAATATGTAGACATAATACATCATTTTACAAGATAAAATAATGTGGCTCCTTTCTAAATATTTTCATCACGAGAGAGATATTGAATATTTTCAAAGTCTTTAGTATCCCTAGATTCACAAATTCATCATCGATTCCTAAATTCATCATAATCAACACGGTCAAACAAAATTGTAATATCAAAAAAATAGTTATTAAAATTTGAGGAAAAAAAATTACGTACACACTCTGTTCAGTAGTTCTTCTGTCACAATTAAGTCGGAAAGGATGATTCCTATGTAATATTATCAAAATTTAGAAAAAAATCAAATAAAAAATGTGGACATAATACTTTGTTTTTAAGATGAAATAATAAGCACTTCAAGATATGCTACCCCTCTATATTTTCATCTAGACATCTTTTCAGTAGTTCTTCTGTCACAATGAAGTCGGAAAGGATGATTCCTATGTAATATTATCAAAATTTAGAAAAAAAATCAAATAAAAAATGTGGACATAATACTTTGTTTTTAAGATGAAATAATAAGCACTGCAAGATATGCTACCCCTTTATATTTTCATCTAGACATAAATATTGAATATTTTCAAAGTCTTGAGTATTCCGTGGAATCCCAAATTCATCATAATGAGTAGGGTTAAACAAAATTGTATTATCCGAAAAAATTGATTAAATTTTGAGAAAAAAAAATCTTTTTCTATCAAAATCAAATTGGAAAAGATCATTCATATCTAAATTTATTTAAATTAATATATATATATATTTATTAAAGTATGGTTTTTTTTCCTTTTGAATACTTTATACTCGGAGAGAAATATTGAGCATTTTCAAAGTCTTTATTACTCTCTGGATTCCCAAATTCATTATAATAAGTAAGTCAAGTAGTATGATTAGATTAAAAGAAAACTACTCTATTAACCAATATAAAATATAATAAGGAAAAAATTACAAGATCATGAGCATTAAATATATTAAATATAAAAGATAAACAAAATACAAGTAAATTTCTTAAGGAAATAAAAAATTAATTTAAAATCATGTCCACATGAAATATACAATATACGCAGTACTAAAATCAGAAATTGATAGGAAAACGTATTTATTTTTAATCGTAGCATGTTTCCAGTTCAACGAGTACGAAATATAAATGGGAAAAAATAATACAAGTAAAAGGTTAATTTAAAACCATGCGAGCGCATATCAAAAAATTTAATACATATGTAATAAATCAAAACATTAATACGAAAGTTAATTTAGGGAATAAATTTTTTTTTAGGGAATAAAAAAGTTAATTTAGGATCATGCATAGATGAAAGAATATGATACATAAATACTAAAACAAAAGGTTGATAGAAAAAGATATTTATATTTAAAATGTACCCAGATTTTATAGGTAATCAATTTGTGAATTTATAAAGATGTATGGTTTTATTTTTTAATATTTAAAAGTGTATTGAGTTGATTATAATTAAATTAGAATAATTATATAAATTATATGGTTGATAAATATTGATAAATATATCAAAAATATGTTTTTATTATATATCTCAATATCATAAAAATTAACTAAATTGTGATTTTTAATTATTGTTATTATTATTAAAAGACTAAATATATTAGTTAAACATAAATAAATTTAAAAAAACCATAATAATATTTATTGATTCAATTTATCATAGAAATTATTGACTTGCAAATATCTTTTTTTATAATACCATGGGCCCATACCACTACTTATCAATACCACATGCCTAATATTATATGTGTTGATATGATATTTTCTTTTAATTAATTAATTTAAGATAAATTAAGAGGGGAAAAATACATGTAAATTTCTTTAGGAAATAAATGGTTAATTGAAGACTATGTGCACATGAAATAATATAATACACAGGGACTAAAACAAGAAATCAAAATTGATAAGAAATCATTTTTAGTTTTAAAATAGCCACATACTTCTATAGGTAATGGAGTATGCGAATTATAAAGATATATGATTCTATGTTTAGTATTTTAAAGTATGGTGAGTTAATTATAATTAAATTAGAATAATCATATAAACTAAAAGCTTGGTAAACATTGATAAACATATCAAACATAAATTTCCATTCTGCATCTTAATATCATAAAAGTTGACTAAATTGTCATTTTATTTTCAAATTACTATTATTATTATTATTATATAAAGAGTAAATATTTTAATTAAATATAAATAAATTTAAAGAAATATGTAACAAAATTCATTTGTTCAGCTTATCATGGAAATTCTTAACTTGTAAATAACTCCTCTTATATTACCATGGGCCAATACCATGACATAATACGACATACCTAATATTATATGTAATGATATGATATTTTCTATAATTAATTAATTGAATATAAATTAAGAGGGAAGTAAAAATACAAGTAAATTTCTTTAGGAAATAAAAGGTTAATTTAAGATCATGCCCACATGAAAGAATACAATATCGAAATACTAAAACAAGAAATTGATAGGAATTTTTTGTTTTCTTCAAATTGCCCCATGGTTCCGTAGGTAATCAAGTTTGTGAATTATAAAGTTGTATGGTTCTATGATTTTAGTATTGAAAAGTGTGTTTTGTTAATTATAATTAAATTTGGATGATCATATAAAGTAAACATGTCTGTGAATTATAAAGATGTACGGTTCTATGATTTTAGTACTGAAAAGTGTGTTTAGTTAATTATAATTAAATTAAGATGACCATATAAATTAAATGATTGGTAAACATTGATAAACGTATCAAAATTACATCTTCATTATACATCTCAATATCATAAAACATAGCTAAATTATTATTTTATTTTTTAATTATTATTATTATTATAAAAATAATAAATATATTAATTAAACATAAATACATTTTTAAAAAAAACATGTTGTAATATTCATTGATTCAATTTTATTTATAATTTTTTTTTGGTACAAACCATTAATCTCAAAACCTTTTCTTTCAGGTGGAATTATTATACATATGTATTTCTATGTCAAAGAGAGGGAGTTTGAGTTATATGCATTTATTTCTATTCTAGGTCACAACACTACTCATAATTTGGGGAAGCGGGAAGAATATATGTTAGATGTGTGAATTCTCTGATCTATGAAGTGGAGTTCTTGTTTTCTTTCACTACTCATAATTTGGGGGAGTGGTAAGAATATGTGTTAGATGGGTGAATTCTCTTATCTATGAAGTGGAGTTCTTGTTTTTTTTCTATGCAGCTACTATATTTACAGACTGATATTTTCGAATGACCATAATGAAGCCAATTATTTTCATTATATGGCACATATCTAGCCTTCCCATTTACCTTTCTCTGAGCTTGCAACATTTATGATCTGTTCGAATTTATCCATTGTTAGCATGAATGTGAGTCTCATGTGGAATTATGTTTATTTTTACTAGGTGAGATTGATAGACTTGTTTTCCCTATTTTTCAAACAAGTATCCCACTCCTTTGTAGGATTTAAATCAAGACATTCACTTTCTCGCCTTTTTTGTTCATTTGTATGTAAATAAACTGTTGCAATGTTGTCAAAGTTACTTAGAATTGTTGGTATTTTTAAATATGGAACTGAATACATACTAAAAATATTACATCCAATAAAAGTGTTGAAAGTATGGAAAACAGCATGAACATATAAAATTTCAATGTGCAAAATGTGATGCAAATTTTTGAAATTTCCTATTCAACATAGATTAATTTGGGAATTGCCTTTTTGGGTGATGTTTTTAAGGACATGTTTCGACATGGATTGTATCCACAAACTCTGTGGGGGTATTAAATTCCAGATCATCCCTATAAAATATGGTCCCATTTCTCAACTAAATGAACGGTCTCATATTAAGAAATGTCCTATCGAATTTTTAGTGGACGAGGTGCTTTAGGGCTTCAACCCTAGTAAATTCAACTTCACCAAAGTAGGTGAGGAAGAGGTGTTTCTCCATTTTGAAGAAAGTGAGCAAAAAAAAAATTCAGTACCTGGAAAAATTCCTTATCTTTGATAGTCCAAATCTTCTTTCCATAAATAGCAACAGAGGTTATTGAGAATCTATATCAAGCTTATAAATTACTATCAAAGAATTTATATGTAAGACAAACACCTCGTCTTAATGTAGAGGATCTCCTATTATTTAATTTTATCATATTGAAGCATTTGTAATTTTAAAGTTTATTGATACTTATTCTCTGGTTAGATGACTTCTTTTGATTTTTTACTTGTGTTGTTTACAAATCATTAAGCTCGAAACCTTTTATTTGATGCGAAATTCTAATACATATACATCTGAGAGAGAGAGAGTGTGTGAGAGAGAGAGAGAGAAAGAGAGATTTTGAGTGATTTGCATTTATTTCTATTCTAGGTCACAACATTACCCATAATTTAGGGGAACGGGAAGAATATGTGTTAGATGGGTGAGTTCTCTAATCTATGAAGTGGAGTTCTTCTTTTCTTTCTATGCAGCTACTACATTGATAGAATTACATTTTGGAATGACC
Organism: Pinus taeda; assembly: GCA_000404065.3. Taxonomy (NCBI): domain Eukaryota; kingdom Viridiplantae; phylum Streptophyta; class Pinopsida; order Pinales; family Pinaceae; genus Pinus; species Pinus taeda. The sequence goes on along the minus strand of APFE031080101.1, from coordinate 14,866 downwards.
ATACTAATGAAAATTATTCTTCATTTTATGGGTTATATCTAGCCTTCCCATTTACATTTCTTTGAGCTTGTAAAATTTGTGATTTGTGCCAATTTCTCCATTATTCGCATGAATGTCAGTCTTCTGTGGAATTCTATTGGGTTTTACGAGGTGAGACTAATACCCTTATTTTCTTTATTTTTCAAATAGGCATCCCACTCCTTTGCAGGATTTAAATCAATACCCTCACTTTTTCAACTTTTATATTCATTGCTATGTAAATAAACAGTTTAGCTATTGTGAGAGTTACTAAGAATTGTTGGAATATTTTTGGATGCAGGAACCTAATACATAGTAAAAATATTGCATCCCCATTGAAAGTATGGAAAATTGTAGGAACATATAAAATTTCAAAGTGCAAAATTTTATGCAAATTCTTGAAATTTCCTATTGAACATACATTAGTTTGGTTATTCCTTTTGGGGTGATGTTTTTAAGGACACGTTTTAACATGGATTCTATCCACACACTATGCAGGCGTAATAAATTGTAGATCATCCCAGATGAATATGGTCTCATTGCTCAACTGAATGAAGGACATCATCTTAAGAATTGTCCTACTGAATTTCAAGTGTAGAAGGTCTTGCAGGGCTTCGACCCTAGTAAATTCAACTTCACCAAAGTAGGGCAGAAAGAGATGCTTCATGGCTTTGACAGTCCAAATGTATGTTCCATAAATTTAAATAGAAATAGCGATTATGACAACACCTTTTCATGTAGTGTTTGGGGTTTTTTATTGTTCATTGATGCACTTCTGATGTTATGCTTTTCTATACTACAGGTGAATCCAATTGAATAGCGGCATGTGGTAACTATGCCTATAGTATTGGAATGCTTTCCCCAATGTATTTACCATGATAGCTTATCGTTACCATTGCATTTGGTTTTTGAGGCTGGAAATCCAATTTTTCGTCTTGGTTACAACAGCCTCAAATGTTTTGCAACTATAAACCATCTACACTTCCACTTAAGTACACTATTTTAGTTGCAACATGTGACTTTTTACTCATTGAAACTGTTTTGGTGCAACTTTTGAACATAAATAAAAGGTTAAATAATTCATCATTTTAAATTTATTTATTCAATAACTTATTTTGAACTCTAGAGATATGATTACAATTGTGATATCCTAAAATTGTACAATTTGACGTGATGAATCAATGTGGAAAGATTATTATCTTAAAGTTCTTTCTCGCACCCACAAAAGGAGTACCATGGAAGTCTGAGAAGGTGGGGACAATATCTTGGAGCTTCTTGACTATCATATGAGGGGCCTGGTTTTCGAAGGGGGTAACACTTTGGAGGATCTCTCTGATGCTTTTGGTAGTGCTTGCATTTGTATTCAACATAACAACATACCATACAATGTTCTCATTGCAAATTGCTGCAAAACAATGTTTTTGTTTCCTTAGGTATATTGTAATGGCATATTACCAATATTTGTTCATCCCTCATGTAGTAGTGTAGTTTGCATTGATGGTTGTGTTGATACTTGTTTCTTTTTATGAAGTATAGAATCCCTTTTTATATTACTAAATATCTTCAAATTGTTTATGTAACTAGCATTATGCAAAAAAACAGGCTTTGAGAGAAGTGGACCAAGAGATATTACACACTGAAGTTAATCCTTCTATGTGGAAAAACATGAATGCATTTAAAAACTTAAATGGTAAGTTGATTGCAAAAAGACGATACCCCTATATATAAGGTTTCGGAAATAGTCCAGGAAATGTTTAAATAAATGGCTTCTTTGGGGGTTCGATGTTTTTGGCTTAGAAGCATATCAGTAATGAACATTGTCGTACCTTTGATGAAACATGTATAATATACCATTGTGGTACTATACTCAGTGGTTAGAAAGATCACATTCAATACATTTTCTCCATGTATTGTTATGAGACTCTCCAAATGCAAGCTTTTATGTATAATTATAAAGACACTACGAATATGTATCCTTTTTATTATTTTCTGATAACTAATTTGTAACTATATATATATATATATATATATGAATGATTACAACTATGATATCTCAAAACTATGCAAATTGGCATGATGAACCGATGTGGAAAACTCATTACCTTAACGTTCCTTTTCCCATAAAAAAAAGCACCCACAAAGAGAGTATCACCAAAGTCTGAGAAAGGTGGGGTGATTCTTTTAACTTAAATGCATATGAAACAACTAAATCTTGTTGATATAGTCATTTTACTAAACAACATCACTTCAATTCCCAATAAAGACAATACTCACTGAGCTCTTCACCCATTTCGACAAAGAATGTCTTTACTCTTGTCAAGAGAACAAGTCAAAGCAAGTCAAAGTTACGGGTTCATTGCATCTTAAAAAAACATCGTCGTGAGAGAACCATCACATTAAATAAAACATCCATACCTACATTCACAAACCATCCATTTCCAAATTTCCAAGCTAGCTAGTACCCAAGATGATAAGTCTATGGGGCTTTGGATTGATGGTAAACAGGTGCAATGTTAAGGCACTCCTTGTGATAGGTCACTGGTTCAAATTCTCATGGATGCTTACCTACCAAAATAACATTTATTAAGTAATAGATAATAATAATAGCATTTAATCATTAGAGATTAACTATAAAATATAATTAATATAATATAGTTAAAATAATTTTAAAAAAAATATATATATATATATATATATATTATAATTAAAAAAAAAAAAACAATGGATAAGAAAGCGAGTTAAGAAATTGGATAAGAAAAACTAGTTAAGAAATTACGAGGAGGGCCTTTAGAATAAATTAAATTTGAATTGGCCCGCACTTCTTTTCATTCCCGCCAACAAGGATTCTATCATCGTGCAAGTTGAAATCAGATTCTAAATTTCAAGAGTCAAAGATTAACAAGTGTCACGCACAAGTAGATGTTGACCGTAACGGAGATTGAGAAAGTCGGGTTTAGCTTTGACACGATTTCGCGTTGAGTTTCACTGAATTCCTTCGACCGATTGTAAGCCCTCCATGCCATGCCGGTGTGTTGTCTATAAGTAAGATCCATCCATCGCACTACAATTCCAAAACGCAATTCGCAATTCCTTTTTCTATTATCGATTCCGCTAGACATTCTGCAAGTAGAGTTAGAATTCATCAACAAGATGCCCATGGCCATGAAATCCAAGAAGACGGAAATGGCGCGGTTGTGCTGGATATCAGTAGTAGCAATGCTGTTGTTAACTTCGACGATTCTTGTGACACACGCTGGAGCTGAAGCTGCTGCCGCTAAGTCTAACGAAGAAGTAGGTTCTGGAAGATTGGCAGAAGGGTCGGCAAAGGCTGCATCCGGGTGCCACAAGCCGGGCTACCCTGTGCCTCCTCATTCTCACTGCCCTCCGTCTCCACCTCCCCATGCCCATCGCCTTCGCCCTATCCCGCATGCTTAATCTCCCTGGTCTCATATTTTGTGTTATTAAATCTCACCAGGAGCACATGCACATCACTAATGTGGTCTGCTTGCTTTTACCTTAGATTCTCATCGCCTCCTAGCAAGTAAATAAATAAATGGCATTCATGTAATGTAATCATTTGGCAAAACATCTCTTATGTCAATCTCAATAAAATTGTGTGAACTATACATAACCCATTCCTATATCATAAAAGAACTATACATGGCATGCATGTAAATTTAGTCATGAATCAACTCTAAGATATGAACTAAATGCTTCATAGTATTGCATGTTCATCCTTAAATATTTTTGTTCTTTTTTTTTGTTTCTCATTGTAATTTTTTCTAGAAGAAATGACATGTGCTTCAAATGAAACAAGGAACTCATACGTATGATTTGGACTACTTGCCATGTTGTTCAACAAAAGTCTTAGTAATGACTATGGTCATATAGGAAAATTTAGAGAATTCATACCTAACAACCTTATTATTATAATAAGTTATTACATCATATCTATTGTATGAGATCTCATTCTTCCTATATCTAATAATGTTTGACATCAAAGATTTGTCATTTGAATATAGCTATAGATGTTGAGAAGGAAGAATGAAATAAAAGTATACATAAGTGGTAACAAATGCTTTTATTTTTCTAATTTACTCTATTTCTTAATCATTGAATTCATTAAAACGTGTAATATTATTTTTACTTTTGGGACATATTTATATTAATATGATAACAATGTAAATTTAGAAACATCGAAACCTATTTATCAAGTGACATTTCCTTACATTTCCTAGAAAATGCTCTCCAAATATATGATTCCGAAATACATTAGTTGAAATAGCTCAAAACTAAATATTAGAGAGTAAAATGAGTATTTTTTTTAGGAATGACTCATCGCTCACTTAGAATACTCAATAGAAATTTACCATAACGACCTATGACTACAATTGACTAGTATATGATTAGAAATAAAATGGAATAAAAGGAACTTGTATCTTTCTCAAAACACAACTTCTTAATGTGAATAGTGGGTTTTAATGTTTAGTAATGCGCCCCAATTTGAAAAATATCTAGGTTGTTTTGAGTTTGAAGAGCTAGCACTTTTGGCCTTATGGACCATTGAAAAGGTCAAAAATGTGAAGTTGAGGTGTACACTTGTATTCTAGTGTGAAAACCGTTTTACTACCCATATTGTTGATGTCATGATGAATTGTAATATTTAAGTTTTTTGGAAATGTTAACACAAGTAATGGATCACCCTCATTATTTGTCGAGAAGGAAGTGGGGCTCTACTATATAATTTTGATGATGGTTGTGCATTGTATGAATGTGTTGACATCACAATTTCAAATGACAGGAATGGAAGATTCTGATATATGATTGGTTCTCTAATTTCCATGTTAAATTGTAGATGTCATGCATATCACTCTTTGTAAAAAGGACGATTTCAAACTTGATGATGATATGAATATAAACATGATGATATGCACTTTTGATTTCTAGAATATGTGGCTAGCATGACTTATAAAGGTGTAGATTGTTTATTTCTAGAAGAAGATGAGGATCAATAAAAAATTATTTGAGCTATTGATTAGAATCTAATCTGGGTCATCGGTTCTCAACTGAATGATTATAAGAGCAGACTTACTTAGAAGTTGGAGAGAACATCGAGTAAGATATCAGAGATAAAATTTCTGAAGGGAGTGATGCAAAAGTTACCAAATATAGATTTGAAGTGGTTTCTTGCACTGAGAGGAAGAGATAGTATTTGGAAGAAAGCTTTTCCAGATCTGAGGAGTGCATAGTAGAGACAAAATGTACTCCACAAAAATGTTGACACAGTGAAGAGAGGTAGCACGTACCTTTAGAGGGAGATTCGTATTTAATGAGGAGAAGTCAAGTTTTAGAGGAAGAAGATAGAGTGGGAGCCTGGAGAGCCAAAAGATATATTTCCCAAAGTAGAAGCTAATCAGGAGCAGAGGGAGGGAGCTACACTTGTGCCAGCAGGCTGACACAAAACTAATTAAGCTGATGAAAAAGCAGCACAGAGGCAGCAAGGGGCAGCGCATCTTGAGCTAAGGTTAGTGTCGGATTACCAATGGAAGTGGGAACTTTCTCACTAGATGTTTTTCATATGTTTTCTCTACATGGATTGCTAGTTCTAAAACATCCATAGATTTGTACTTAGATTACTACTCCTTAATCATGTAAACACTTAGGTACTACACTAGTTTTCCCACACTAAGTTTTTCCTGGGACATTTGTCCAAAAATAATTGTGTAGATGTGTGTGATAAGTATTTCTCGTCTGTCTTGTATTTAGTTTCCACCATTTGTATTTGTGTATGTCGTAGTGTATTTAATTCAATATTTGTCGTAGCACACAACAAGTAAATTGTTTAATCAAATTAACAATAAGAAGAATTAACATTAGTTGTTGTAGTAGGAATCAACTAACTAAATTTTCACATGGTATAACAAAACAAATCATGAGCAGAAGAGATCAGAAGCAGAAAGGAAGAGGAATTCGAAATTACTGCAGAGGTAGCAATTTGAAACCCCAGAGGCAGCACAATTCTTGGGCTAAGGAGGTCAAAGTTTGGAGGAGAATTCGATTTTTCAGAGTGAGTTGATAGAGAAATTTGATCTCCAAATTAAAGCTTTATAGAGGTAGAAGTGAGCAGCATATGTTTCCTTGTAGAGCATATCTTCAGTTGGGACACAGATATTTTGTAGCAGCTATTGTCAAAATAGCGTCAGTGGGGTGAGAAGAAGACACACTTAAGGGACTTCTTCCTCCAATGACTTCCAGCGAAGAAATCTGAATTCTGATTTTCTAAGTAGTAGGAGGGAGCCGTAGATCTACTAACTCCAACATGGGGTCCGTAGGCGAGCCCAACAGCAATGCAAAAGAGAGAGGAGGCAATTTGACATTTCACTTTCAAACATGGCAGCTCATGGGCTGCGAGATTAGGATCGGTTTGAGAGGGTGCATCCAACTACATGATCTGGAAGACAAGGATATCATGCCTTCTAGATGAGTAGGATATCAAAACCTATGTTAACTATAGAAAATATTGTAGATTCACAAGCTCATGCAATGTACTAAAGCACATTAGAAGAATCTACTTCTACTTTCAAATAGCGGAATCCAATAGATCGATAAAAAAAATATGAACAAGAAGAAGATAAATCAATATGAACTGGTAGTTGGTAAATATGATTAGGAGGTTGGAGCTCTCTTCTGGTGGGTACCAATAAATGAGATGAGGGGATTGGATTTCCCTTCTAGAGGGTGTTGGAGAATGAGAGAAGATTGTATCCTTGTGTAGGTAGGTGATTGCGTATTGGTAATAGTATGTGCCAGTACAAGATTGTAAGATGTTTTCATTTATAATAAAGGATGAAGACAAAGAGAACAATAATGATGGTTTCTACACATTGAGTTTCCACCTAAAAATTATGGTCTCCTCATGTGTTACTATGATGATTATGTATGATGGTTTATTTTGTTTTTACTTCTCATGGATACTTTTTAATTGAATGTTAATGAAGTGATGATACACTCGTTAAAGTAGAACAAATGGAAAAATATATGAAAAGTTAGTTAATTGGATATGTGTAGCTGTCCTTCTTCGTTGGTGCGTACATACGATGTTTTTCTTAATGACCATACAAAAATCTAAATAAGAAATTGAAAGGTTTAAGCGAGTTTTAAAATATTGATTCACCCCCACCCCCTCAGTATTTTTCCCAACAAGCGGGTCCCCTATAAAAATGAGCTAGTAGTTGTTCATTGAGAAGACAAGTGGCACGCGATTTTAGCGCTGGACAATGGATGTAGGTTTGTCTTTGGCAGTGGATTCTAGACTTCCTAAGAAGGAGGTGAATCCTAGTACTACTTTGAGGGTGGAGGTGTGAGCCTATAGATTCCCTTGTTGTTTATATGGGCACCATATCATTTTATTTGTTGGTTAAGTAAATGTACATATGTATATATGTTTATATTATTGTAAAAACTCTATCGATTTGTGGTTAAAGCTCCATAGAAAGTATGATTATTTTCTAGTTGAAGAAATGGTTCATGAGTATATGTGGTTCTGATTGTATGTATTGTAATGAGTTGTGTTATAAAGATCTAGTATGGTTGTCATGTTTTCATTAAGAAGTCATTATAAATATTGTAATGAACTGGGTTATAAATCTCTATGGGGTAGTATGTTTCAGATTTTAGTGGTCTTACTAGTTATAGGTGTCATTGAACAACAAGGATGGTGTTCCCCTAAGGGGGAGTGTTATGTAATAACCCTGGATAAAAATACATTTAATAAAGTTAATAAAGGAAAAAGTAAGACCAAGGTCATGAGACACATATCCCAAGGCGAATATTGGGAAAAACATCCTAGGTATTCATTTGGTTTATTATGGCTAAAGCAAATTAGAAAAGGAAATGGTAAAGGCAAAGAGACATTTATTGACATTTATTTATGAAAATTATCGAAAATAGGAGAAAAGAAAGGTGAAAGGTCACATATTTTCATGAGAATGAAATTTAAGGAAAAATAGAGGAAAATGGGGAAAATAGAGGCCTCAATTATAGATATACTTTTGAGGATTAGTGCATGTCATTTTTCAATGTTAGATTTTTGCATCTTTAGCTTCGAGCTCCCTTCTATTTCTTTCTCTCTCACACACTTCCACACTTAGAGTTTTCTTGGAGAATTCTTGGAGCACATTGGATTTGGAGAAAGAAGGCAATGGAAAGTAGGAAAGTGCATGGGGACAATGAGATCAATAGTTACAGAATCACTTCCCTCCTCTATATTTATACCATAAGGCATCCCCTTTGAAAATAACTTCTCTCCTGTCCATCTTTATCAAATTGAGCCTTTGGATTATATGTTAGATGATTGGAGAATGTTCAACAATTCGATTATCCTAGGTGAAGGTAGTTGGAAGGAACGATCTCGAGATTTAGGCAGATGTTTTATTAAAAAATTTCTTTTAGTTTTCATTATTTTTTGGATGAATGGAGAGTTGAAGTTCCTGAAGTAGAAGTTTTATTTCAAAAACACGAACCTTTATAGGAATTGTTTTATAGTTTAGAAAGTCATTTCAAGGCCAAAGACTGGTATAAAAAGATACATGATGCCACGAGAGCTCGATATGAAATTAGTAGATTGTGATTTCCATGGCCTCTGAGAGTTCCTAATTGGGCATGTTTAAAAGAATGAGATTGAGCTAGTCAAATTTTAAACCCCATGCCGACGTAACCGATCTGAAATGATCATAAACTAAAACTAATGCAGAATTAATTGACAATTAATGATTTGAATGTTAACTGATATTGTGGAAATCGAGGCAGTCTGCTTGAGAAGACGACTTTACGACAGTTGATTAAACATAATAAAGATACATAACACTAAGAAGAATTAATATTAGTTGTTGTAGTAGGAATCAACAAACTAAATCTTCACATGGTATAACGAAACAAATCATGATCAGAAGAGATCAAAGCAGAAAGGAAGAGGAATTCGAAATTACTGCAGAGGTATCAATTCGAAACCCCAGAGGCAGCGCAGTTCTTGGGCTAAGGAGGTCAAAGTTTTGAGGAGAATTTGATTTTTCAAAGTGAGTTGATTGAGAAATTTATCTCCAAATCAAAGCTTTCAAGAGGTAGAAGTGAGCAGCATACATTTTCTTGTAGAGCATATCTTCAACTAGGACGCAGATATTTTGTAGTAGCTATTGTTAAAATAGCGTCAGTGGGGTGAGAAGAAGACACACGTAAGGGACTTCTTCCTCAAAGGACTTCCAGCCAAGAAATCTGAATTCTCATTTGCTAAGTAGCAGGAGGGAGCCCAAGATCTACTAACTCCAACATGGGGACCGTAGGACAGCCCAATAGCAATGAAAAGGAGAGAGGAGGCAATTTGACATTTCACTAGCAAACATGGCAGCTCATGGGCTGCGAGATTAGGATCAGTTCGACGGTGCATCCAACTACGTGATCTGCAAGACAAGGATATCATGCCTTCTAGATGAGAACAATATCAAAACCTATGTTAACTATAGAAAATATTGTAGATTCACAAGCTCATGCAATGTACTAAAGCACCTGAGAAGAATCTACTTCTACTTTCAAATAGTGGAAGCCAATAGATCGATCAAAACAATATGAACAAGAAGAAGATAAATCAATATGAACTGGTAGTTGGTAAATATGATTAGGGGGTTGGAGCTCTCTTATGGTGGGTACCGGTAAATGAGATCAGGGGATTGGATTTCCCTTCTAGTGGGTGTTGGAGAATGAGAGAATATTGTATCCTTGTGTAGGTGGGTGATTGCGTACTGGTAATAGTATGTGCCAATACAAGATTGTAAGATGTTTTCATTTATAATAAAGGATGAAGACAAAGAGAACAATAATGATGGTTTATACACATTGAGTTTCCACCTAAAAATTATGGTCTCCTCATGTGTTGCTATGATGATTATGCATGATGGTTTATTTTGTTTTTACTTCTCATGGATACTTTTTAATTAAATGTTAATGAAGTGATGATACACTCGTTAAAGTAGAACAAATGGCAAAATATATGAATAGTTAGTTAATTGAATATATGTAGTTGTCCTTCTTCGTTGGTGCGTACATACAATGTTTTACTTAATGAGCATACATAAATCTAAATAAGAAATTGAAAGGTTTAAGCGAGTTTTAAAATATTGATTCACCCCCACCCCCTCAGTATTTTTCCCAACAAGGGTTTCCCCTAGAATAATGAGCTAGTAGTTGTTCATTGAGAAGACAAGTGGCATGCGATTTTAGTGCTGGACAATGGGTGTAGGTTTGTCTTTGGCAATGGATTCTAGACTTCCTAAGAAGGAGGTGAATCCTAGTACTACTTTGAGAGTGGAGGTGTGAGCCTATAGATTCCCTTGTTGCTTATATGGGCACCATATCCTTTTATTTGTTGGTTAAGTAAATGTACATATGTATATATGTTTATATTATTGTAAATACTCTATCGATTTGTGGTTAAAGCTCCATAGAAAGTATGATTATTTGCTAGTTGAAGAAATTGTTCATGAGTATACGTGGTTCTGATTGTATGTATTGTAATGAGTTTTGTTATAAAGATCTAGTATGGTTGTCATGTTTTCATTAAGAAGTCATTATAAATACTGTAATGAATTGGGTTATAAATCTCTATGGGTAGTATGTTTCAGTTTTTAGTGGTCTTACTGGTTATAGGTGTCATTAAACAACAAGCATGGTGTTCCCCTAAGGGGGAGTGTTATGTAATAACCCTGGATAAAAATACATGTAATAAATTAATAAAGGAAAAAATAAGACCAAGGTCATGGGACACATATCCCAAGGCGAATATTGGGAAAACAATCCTAGGTATTTATTTGGTTTATTATGGCTAAAACAAATTGGAAAAGGAAATCGTAAAGGAAAAGAGGCACTTATTGACATTTATTTATGAAAATAATGGAAAATAGGAGAAAAGAAAGGTGAAAGGTCACATATTTTCATGAGAATGAAATTTAAGGAAAAATAGAGGAAAATGGGGAAAATAGAGGCCTTAATTATAAATGGGCTTTTGAGGATTTGGAGAAAGAAGGCAATGGAAAGTAGGAAAGTGCAAGGGGACAATGAGATGAATAGTTACAGAATAACTTCCCTTCTCTATATGTATACCATAATCCCCTTTGAAAATAACTTCCCTCATGTCCATCTGTTATCACATTGAACCTTTGGATTATATGTTAGATGATTGGAGAATGTTGAACATTTCAATTATCCTATGTGAAGGTAGTTGGAAGGAACGATCTCGAGATGTAGGCAGATGTTTTATTCAAAATTTTCTTTTAGTTTTCATTATTTTTTAGATGAATGGAGAGTTGAAGTTCCTGAAGCAGAAGTTTTCTTTCAAAAAGACAAACCTTTATAGGCATTTTCTTATAGTTTAGAAAGTCATTTCAAGGCCAAAGCCTGGCGTAGAAAGATACATGAGGCCACGAGAGCTCAATATGAAACTAGTAGATTGTGATTTTCATGGCCTCTGCCAGTTCCTAATTGGGCATGTTTAAGAGAATAAGATTGAGCTAGTCAAATTTTAAACCCCATGCCTACGTAATTGATCTGAAATAATCATAAAATAAACCTAATGTAGAATTGATTGACAATTAATGATTTGAATGTTAGCTGATAGTGTGGAAATCGAGGCAATCTGCTTGAGAAGATGACTTTACGAAAGTTGATTAAACATAATAAATATACATAAAAAAAAGTGAAACAGTAAAAACACAGTGATACCAGACATCAAGATTGATGACGGAGTTCGTCCCTGATGGCCTACATCTCCATTTCCAGTTTCAAGATGGGGGACCATTTTTACTAGGAATGAAAAGAAGGTATTGGTTACACAGAGATTTGATCAGTTTTAATGTGCACCCAGGAACCTCTTATCACTATCATCAGATATCCCTCTGAACCAGCTTTCCAACGCATCTTACGGATTCTAATTCTCACATCGTATGCTCCTATAACACCAAAAACATGACTGCCTATCACCTCCAGAATCTGCCAGCAAAAAGTCAAAAAACCACTCTTCTCATCAATGAAGGAAAACTTCACCTTTTACAAACCTCTAGGTTCATGAAAACCACCTTGGTTGAATTCAGGGTGAATTTGGTTGCCTCAGGTTGAGTTTTAAAACTTGATCTTGTGGTTCCATGACAACTAGGCTAGGTTTATTGACCATCGCATTAGTTGTCTTAACAACTTCAACAAAAGAACCATAAATAATTTTATAATAGCCACAAGACTGCTCGTGATTTACTATCTGGTCAGAGGAGATTGACCGCCTTCATGTGAACGGTACAGTCTAACCGCAACCTGACATCTGTCAGCTATCCCGACAGTTCCAGTGATGGCTTCGTTAACCACCTGCATGTGACAAGTTCCCAACGGTTACATCTGGCAGCTAACCTCTGACATGGTTGCAATCAAGGCCTGTGGTCTTGGTTTTATATTTGTTTTACAATGTGTTAACATATGAATATAGTCTGAGATTTATATGCTCATAGGTTTACGGGTTTAAACTTAGGAAATGATTCATTAGGTATAGAATTAGGCTTTGATACATGGTTTAGGGCTTAGGTGTTAGGTTAATGCACTTAGGGTTTAGGTTTTTAGCATGGTTTGTATTAGGTTTAGGTTTCACAAAATAACCTATGTACCTTTTCTTCATCAAAAACTGACATTTGTACCAATATCATAGGACAATAAGCTATGTCGACAAATCATATCAAACCCTGCAAAGTGGATGACAACCCATAATGATGATCAATCTATGAGGCAACGACACGACACATGTTATCGACCAATCCTAGCAGAACTGTTGATGGACACAAGTTGACAGCTAGGTAAAAACCCATATCCACTCAACGCCATATATACCATAAACATTACCTGAACAACCTAATCCATAACCAACATTGTCAAACTGTCGAATCTTAACAGAATTGACGACAACACTAAATATTGACGATGACACTTGAACACTTGTGCAACTGAATCAATGGAATTCTCCTCGATACTTCCTCTCCACTTGAAAGCTTTTGGACCACAAAAGTTTGACTAAAAAATTAGTCGATGAGGGCAGAACTCCCTCTCTTTCCACCTTGACCTGACGATATACCAATACATTTGATCAATCACTTGCAAATGATGATTGTGATGATGTTGACCATGGAACGTTTTGAGTCAGTGACCTGTTTCATCCATCTGCGGTATGAACAACTTACGATGATGTGAAAGCAACCTGTTATCAACATGGAAATTGATTTCTTTCCACTAAGAACCATGAGTTAGTGATTCACAATATTTGAAAATAGTCTCTACTGGATGATGTTTAATATCGTCAATATGTATAAGGAATCTATTTTTCATAATGATAGAGACAATCAAAGATATACTTGATATCAAGCTAGCTACTTGAATTGACATACTTTTCTACTTCCTATTTACTAAGTGAATTTGCGAAAACTTAGTTTGTCTTTGAAAGTATTGATTTTGCTGTTGATTTGTTTGAATCATTTTTTCTTCATTTATTACATGATGTTTCCATTGATTAGCCATCCTAATGGGTAAGGTCTTCGATGATTTTGTCTTTCCAAACGCAAACTTTTAACTAAATATTCAGAGATTAGATTCTCTTGTGATCCATTGTCAAACATTGTATCTATCTTTGTATGCTTAGAAGTTATCCTTATGTTAAACAAATCAACTCTCTTATCCTCATGTGGAGGATTTATGTTAGATGATTATGCAATAGTTTTCGATCTTGAACTAATGTTGGAGGTTTTACGTATCATAACCATGATGGTTATCCTCCTTTCATCACCTGAATCTAAACCTAGATCTTGCTAGACTACTGCAATTTCCTTCTTTTCATTTTTCTCCTTAAGGAACCTTTTGGGCTTAATTTCTAGATAAAGTTTCTAGCACTTCAATTCATCATGACCGATTCTCTGGAAATGAGAATAGGTCGGTCTTTCCTTCTGAGAAATCGTTGATATCTTCCCCTTCGAATTGTTCTTCCCCTTAGTGTCACTGGAATCTTTGGTTTCCAACTCTTTGGATGACTACGATGAAAAATTGAATGGTCTGCCACCTGATTCAATATGTATGACCTAAACATGCACCTCGTCAAAATGTATGGCCTGAACAAATACCACATACCTAATATTATATGTGTTGATATGATATTTACTATAAGTAATTAATTTATGATAAATTAAGAGGGAAATAAAAATACAAGTAAATTTCTTTAGGAAATAAAAGGTTAATTTAAGATGATGCCCACATGAAAGAATACAATATAGAAATACTAAAACAAGAAATTGATAGGAATTTTTTGTTTTCTTCAAATTGCACCATGGTTCCATAGTTAATCAAGTCTGTGAATTATAAAGTTGTATGGTTCTATGATTTTAGTATTGAAAATTGTGTTTAGTTAATTATAATTAAATTTGGATGATCATATAAATTAAACGAGTCTGTGAATTATAAATATGTATGGTTCTATGATTTTAGTATTGAAAAGTGTGTTTAGTTAATTATAATTAAATTAGGATGATCATATAAATTAAACGATTGGTAAACATTGATAAACATATCAAAATTACAATATCATAAAACATAACTAAATTATTATTTTATTTTTTTAATTATATTATTATTATTAAAAGAATAAATATATTAGTTGAAAGAATAACTTCAGGGTAAATCACATGTAGAGAGACATTTGTCAACGAGTTTCGAACCAACTAGTGTGGTTCATCTTCAGGACAAGTTGAAGAAACAGATCCAGCTTAGCATGTTAAATAGT
>APFE031080094.1:1107-13846 GCA_000404065.3 Pinus taeda | reverse complement strand
ATCTTTTTATCTCAAACCAAGTATCTCAAACAGATCTTGAAGAAATATGGCATGGAAGATGCAAAACCAGTATGTACACCCATGGTCACAGGATGTAGCCTCAGTGCAAATGATGAATCTGCAGCAGTACATCAACAAACCTACAGATCCATGATTGGAAGTCTACTTTATTTGACAGGTACCCGACCAGACATCATGCATGCAGTGGGAATAGTTGGAAGATTTCAGGCAAATCCTAAGGAAACTCATCTTCAGGTGGTAAAGAGAATTTTCAAGTATCTTCAAGGAACTCAAAACTATGGCTTATGGTATCTTAGAGATACAGATCTCACTCTTCATGCTTATACAGATGCAGATTGGGCTGGAAGCGTGGATGACAGAAAGAGCACAAGTGGTAGTGCATTCTTTATGGGTTCCAGATTAGTATCTTGGTTTAGCAAGAAACAGAGTTTGATTGCCTTATCTACAGCTGAAGAGGAAAATGTGGCAGCTGCATCTTGCTGCACTCAACTCCTTTGGATGATGCAAACCTTGCAGGATTTTCAGATCACTTGTACACCACCTATCTCCATCTTATGTGATAATACAAGTGCAATTAGCATTTCAAAGAACCCAGGCATGCATTCAAAGACCAAGCACATATCGATCAAGTATCACTTTCTTCGGGATCAAGTGATGGAACAAAAGGTCAAATTGTAGTATGTTCCTTCTAAGGAACAAGTTGCTGATATTCTCACCAAACCACTGCCCAGGGAAACTTTTGAACATCTCAGATAGAAGCTGGGAGTAGTTGATGCATCATCTTGTTGTTAAACTTATCTATTTTAGGATAAAAATGGGTGTACGCGATTTTCCGAAAGAGGATCTGCGTACATACGCCAGTTTGTGCAGAGAAAGTCGCGTATATGGAGGCTTGATGGATATCAGAAAGGACAGGCTCTGGTTGAAAATTGTCTGTTATGGGTCTGAAAGAGACCATCTGGCACAGGTTCAGGGGGAGCAAATAAACTTCTAATTATGCATTGTTGGCATTATCTTAGAATCTTTATGTTCTATTTCACAGCTGTTGTTGGTCTCTGATGGAACAGAGGCAGGGGGAGAACAGAAGGAAATCATGGTTGCTGATCTGAATGGTGATTGACAGATGCTGCTGCTATCAATTATTGGTGACTTTCATAATTCCTGCTCTAGATATTTCATCTCTATGTCATGTATCTCTGTTATGGTGTCAAGGTCATGTAACGACCTATTTTGGTTTCCCCACTATGCCTGGGATGAAGATGTAATGTACTTGGTTGTCATATGTAATTTTCTGATGTATCCCCACTTGGTTGGGTGGATGATCCCCACGTATTTGGGTGATGGATGTATGTATTGATTCTTTTGATGATAGGAAGGTCTTTTATGATGTATATGTCATGGTTCTTCTTGAAGAACATATTTTGCAGATCTTGCCTACAGTTAGGGGGAGCATCGTCAGCACAGTAGGGCGGAGATTTCAGCATGTACTCTGGGGGAGCACAACCCTTTGCCCTTGATGACAAAGGGGGAGAATGAAGTTGAGGATCTTAGGTGTTGCCATCAAGTCCAAAGGGGGAGATTGTTGGCACTATGGCACAGGTTTGGAGCCATGGCTCAGGTGTTGTCCTTGATGGAAACTCTCTTTGGTAACATATCTCAGTTCAGGTTTTTAGAATGAAGGAAAAGGCATATACGCAGGTTCATCTTGACTAAGGCGCGTATACACGTGGGTTAGATGTAACAAAGGTGCGTATATGTTGGAGAACTTGCGTTTTGGACCGTGGTAGTTAGTCCTTGGGATTTGAACCTATCGTTTTGGACCATGGCACCTCGTCAGATGTGTTGATCCCTAGTATTGGGTCCATGGTATTGGTTTATTATGGTTTTGGACCGTGGTATTGTGGAAGGCCTAAGACTATAAAAGAGGAAGGAGATCATGTGGCAAATGATCATTTGAATTATTATTGAATATTTGATAAAGTGGTAGATCTGGAATACTGGTAATTGGGTTATGTTGCAGATCTAGTTCTGAATAAAGGAGGAACCTTAGCGCAAAGAGAATGATAAGTTCTATTGATGGGTCATAATCTTTAAGCTTGAATGAGAGTGTCTATGTATGATTTGTTATATGTGGTGCTTGCTTGATCTATAACACTGATAATCTGGGTTAATTAGTGTTTGAATATCTGAAAGTGCGAATTATCCTTTATAGATCAGTACGCAGGTTCAGTGAAGCGAAGGCACGTATACACGTTGGTTTAGTGAATGAAAACAGCGTATACACAGGTTGTTCCAAACACAGAGGCGTATGCATGCATGTTACAGGTTATTGAAATAGAGTATATATTTTGAGTTGTGATCTAGTTGCTTCTGTTTATTGCTGCTGTTCTAGGTTCAGATTTTGGTGTGTAGTTTCTGGTACTGTGTTTTGGGTACAACTGTCAGAGAAGTATCTACTTGATTCAGATCTATTGGTGAAAAGGAGATTGATTGATGGAGAAATTCTTGATGATTGATTGATGTTCATGGATCCAGTCTAAAAATTTATGAAATGTGGTCCCTGGAAGAAAGAGAAGGTTGTAGCCTTCTATAGGCTAGCACCTACGTACTAGTATCTTGGCTAGTGCAAGAGCTAAAGGAGGTTATAGCTCCCTTCCAGGAGAAGCTGGAGGTTGCAGCCTGCGTACTGGTAAAGGGCTGCACCAGTACATTGTAAAAGAAGTTTCTAATTTAAAAAAATATAGAGACGAATTGCAGCAGGTGGTTTTCACCCACATTGGGTTTCCACCTTATATCTTGTGTTCTTGTGTGTGATTGTCTTTCTGCTCTGTTTTACTGTTCTAGTTACTGGTTATTTGTTTCTGAAACACAAATTAACAATCATCATCAGAACGATAAAGTAAATTAAAAGTTTGCTTGGTATACGTGAGTTTCCTTCTGCATAGTTGCGTATATACACGGGTTTAATTAACTGAAGTAGCGTATATCATTTGATTTTCAAAAAGGAATATTTGACTTGATAATACTGATTCACCCCCCCTCTCAGTATTATTTCCAACACTCCTCAAACTTATTCACCACCTTTGTTTCTGTTTTATCATCGGCCTCGTGGCTACAGCGAGCTCCATACTACCTCTAGAGCCTCGAAACCATCACTCTATGTCGTTTTCAAAACTCCTCCTCTTATTGGGTTCTATAAGAGCATTATTGGGTTCTACAGGAGCTATAACCAGTTCTACAAGAGAACCTCTAGCCATTTCTACAGGAGGGTCAGTAAGCAGTTTTACAGAAGAGAATACGGGGTTTTCGTTCAAATTCAGACTTGAAGAGGTAGGCTTGGTACAAACCCACTTTGCATATTCATATATACAAGGGGTGATGCAATTTTAAGGAAGGATTAAGCCTGAAGAGAATATAAAATGCATTAAAAATGTCTGCCTGTTTCTTGAAGAAAAACACAGTTTTTTTTTTGTGTTTCCTATTTTTGAAAAATTGCTCTCCTTCTCCACCTAAGGTATTCCAAAAGATTTTAACCATAATGACAAGGGGGATTCATGAGGAAGGAACCACTAAATTCAATCAAGCTCCATGAACATCCTGAGGTAGTAGCCATTTTTACCAGAGCCAATTAGATGTCATTTTTCGAAAAAATTCAAGGGTATGATGAGCAAGTGACTGAGGAGTTTTCCCTTTCCTTGGTACCCCACTCAAAGACCCATGCCACTACTACTTTTAGGGGTCTCACCATGGAAATCACTCCAGAGTTTATCAGTAGGGTTACCAGTCTTCCAATTGGACTCCCCTGGAGCAAAGATGAAAAGCCACGGGGTCAAGTTGCCAAGAAAACCTTCTTCCAACCAAATGAGCATCATGTAGAGGAGAAAAATGGCATTAGGAGAATAAGCATACCTTACCCTTGGGATGAGGTCAACTACCAAATTATCAAGTACATTTCCTGTGAAGAAAGGTACAACATAGTTTATGGGTACCATTTTAGACTTTTGCATGAGCTGAAATATGGCATGGATATTCCCACACCCCAAAAACTCAGTATTCCCTATTTTCTCCTACAATCTCTTATAGATTCTAACATTAAATTGAAGGCAAGAGGTCCAGGCCAATTGGCTCACTATGGACTAATTAAACTGCTAGTGGAAGAAGCCCTCCACACCTTCACAATCCCCATAGCCTGGGAGATTTTCAGAAATATGACAAGAGATGATCATATAAAAACCCTCACATATGACCTCAGTCCTCCTAAAAGTGAGGGGGAAGACCAAAAAGGGGAAGATGAGGAGGAAACCAAAGAAGAGAAAGAGGAACTTGAAACAGAGAAGGAAGAACCTGAAATAGAGGAGAAAAAGACCAGAGCAGAGAAGAAGGAACCTAGGACAGAAGAGAAAAAGACTAAAACAGAGGAGAAAAAGACGAAAGCAAAGAAAAAGGAACCTAGGATAGAAGAGAAAAAGACTAAGTCAGAGAAGAAAATGACTAAATCAGAGAAGAAGAAGACTAAAGTGGAGAAGGCAGAAACTAAACAAGATGAAGGAAATCCAAACAGAGTTAGAGGAGACAAAACTAGCAGAGGTAGAAAAGACAAAAGAAGAAGAAAAAGGGGCAAAAAAGATAGAAGTGTTTCCTAAGACACTAGAAAGGGAAGCTACAACTATTCTTGCTACACTTAGCACCCCAGTTAAGGCCAAACAAAAGAGAAAAACGCAACCATCAATGTATTTCAGGGCTCGAAAAAGTACAAGAATAAAAACAGGGAAGCCACAACCACCCTCAAAAGAGACTATCATCATTGAAAATTCCTCCACTGTCAAAGGGGAAGAATCACCTTCCAAAACCCCCATCACTTATGAAAGAGGCAACTCTAGATCTTCCACTTCGAAGAATAAAACTACAGGACTCAAAAACAGTCCTACAAGAGGCGTAGACTGCTCTACAGGAGACCCTAACAAAGCTACAAAAGACTGAGAAACTTGAGAAAAGGGCAGAAGAGTAGACCAAAGTGAAGGATGAGGAAAAAAAGATACAAGAACCTGACCCCTAGCCTAGCTTAGGCTCCTATTACAACCTTCTTGAAGGAGGAAAAATTATTCCACAGAAATTCGCAGTCCCACTTTTCTTTGAACTTGAAAAAGAAAGGGTAAGGAACCATGGATGGATGCAGATCACCAAGTCCAAAGGGGTGGAGGAAATTGGACACATGGAGAACAAGCTGAGAGAGATGGGTAAGGAATTGAGCACTGTAAGACATACAAAAGCAATCAGAAGACCTCACTTGGAAGCAGAAAATGAAATGTTAAGGAAATAGCTACAAGAAAGGGAACCACAACTAGCATGCATTGCCATTTGTGCTATGGAGGCACTACAGTGCAGACAACCAGCCAAATCATATGGAGTATACCTCAAAGACTAGTGGCTACAGTTCCAGATCAAGACTCTGGTACAGAGAGGCACCATGCCTTTTCAGGATTATAGACAGTTCATGGATCTATGTGATCACAGTTCAGTAGAGGACATGGAAAAGTTGGTAGAGTTTTATTTGAATAACATGGCCCTTACTGATATGAACCTATGGGACCCCAATGCTGGGTTAGGGGAATTACAGCTAATGGCCATGGCATCTTGGATGAGTCACGAGGAGAAAAGGGCCACAGAAATGAAGAAATTGATGGCAAAAGAAAAAAATGAGCCCCTGATGATTAGAGCAGAGCCATCATACCCTATGGATCTCATTAGCACACACCAGAAACTTGTAGCTGATCCTCAAAGTGCCCCTAAGTACATCAATGATCAGGCCCAGACTATTGCACATTTTGAGGACATGGAGAGATTGCTTAGAGATGACTGCATTCATGCCTGTATGAGAAGGTGGAACACATTGCCACATAGCCTACAGATCAGGGAGTATCACTCCCCAAATAGGATGAAAGAAGCATTGAGGAGAGTGCCACTGTACAAGCACTCTATGCAAAGTTTGAGGGTCAATTGGATTGGCCTCAAGTTGAGTCCACCATTGCTGCTAGAACTGCTAGAGGGCACAAAGGAGGAAGAAGAAAGACAATAGTGGGAAGAGGTGGACAGCAAGGTTGGATTCCATGATAAGGAAGAGGATCTTACATCAGAGGCATGGGATGTCAGGGGGGCCATCATGTCCATCAAAGATGAAGAGATGGACTAGTTGCTCAGAGGATGAGAAACACATTCAGTAGGGGGTGGAAAGGAGGTCAAGCTTTGTTGATGGTCTCTTTGTATCTTTCTCTTACCACTATTCAACCTACCTCAACAAATGAAATGGAAACAGCTATGTAAACCACCAAAATCAACCTATTCTACTAAGGAAGAAATCTATCTAACAACAACTAATTCATGAACTGAAGAAAAAACATATAAATACAAAACAAGAGGAGCTGGGCAGCTTGGGTTGGGTGCTAACCCAAGAGCTTTAGCCCTCTGGAAAGACTCAGTGCTAGCTCAGAAAATATTTCATCTCCATTATCAAAATAATAGTCACATTACATAAAACTATCCACAAAAATAAGCTCGAAATGAGCTAAGCAAAAGCTGCAACATAAGTGCGAAAATTTGACTAACATCCAACTAAACTACTGAGGCCCTAAGCCCCCCTATTTATACAATTGGACCCCCAACAACTCTCCTAAAATCAAGGAGGCTTGGTTCCCAAGAGTAGAGATAGACAATAGTTCTTCACTTGCTTGGCTGCCCTTTTGATGCATTGATGTGGTTGCTTGTGCTCCGAGCCTTCTAAAGGAGGATTCGAAGTAGGGGGTCATAAATGAGGGGGAAACCCTCCTACAAATCCTCTCCCTTATTTTCCTCGAATATTGGCTACCAAATTTTCATTAAACCTTTGACTTTGTCTCAAAATTGACCAAAAATCTGCGTAAAGCACACATTAGACTTCATGGCATAATGACTAACCCAATTCACTCTATTAGCATAAATATAATTAAAAAAATGCAATAAACTAATGAGAATGGTGGATTAAGCTGAGTTAGGAGGCAAAATGAGCCCATATAATTACCCATTTATGGGGCTCATCACCAGCATCAATCGTAAGCTTGTTATGTGGTGCTTAACTAACCCAAATACCGTCCAATCATCCAAGTAGACCTCTAAGAACTTGTGGATGTATTCCTTGAATGTGGCCACCACTACGCACGAAAATATCATTGACACGTTCTTCAGTCCAAAGGGCATAATGGTGTATTGAAAATATCCCCATTTGGTTGCGAAGGTTGTCTTGCTCCTACCTTCCGGCACGATCTTGATCTGATGGTACCCTGAGAAACCATCCATGAATGAGTAAGCTTCCTGACTGCCAATATTCTCCAATAATTCATCTGTAAATGGTGTTAGGAATGGATCGTGAACACAGGCATCGTTAAGCTTCCTGAGGTCCATGCATATTCTAATTTCGCCCTTCTGTTTTTTCTCATGTACTACCATGGGACTCACCCAATCTGATTCTTCCATTGGTTTAATAATTCTGGCTGCAAGCATTTTTTCTAATTTGTCGCGGACCTTTTCTTTATACTTTGGATTCAAATGGTAAGGTCGTTGTTTAACTGGCTTCACGTCTGGTTTCAGAGTGATCTTCATCATCCCTAAGTCGCCAATGATCCCCTTTAAGTCCATGATTTTGGTCGGGAACAAATCTTGATATTCACAGAGTAACTCGATGACCTTATCTGTCGTAGCATCGTCCCAATAGTCCCCAAGCGTCACGTACTTCGGCTCTGCATCTGTGCCAATCTTTACCTGCTTTGTTTTTAGCAGTGCAATGATGTCGGGATCCTCAATTGATGGTCCTCAAACTTCGCGACACCCTTCAGTTTCTGGAATATTAATATTTTGTGGGTCATCATCATCCTCCTCTACTTGCATGTTATAACATTCTAGGGCACTGCTTAACTGGGTTGCCCATGCTAGTTGAACTACTTGTCGTGGTTCCTGTGGTACTTTGAAGATGGCATCTTTTACGGCTTGCAATGCATCGTCAACAATATCCAACCATCGGTCTTTAAATGTGAATGTTAACAGAAATCCCTCGTGCAAGACATCCGATTCACCCATACCATGTTGGAGTTTCGTCTCAGTATACCAATTCATGGGTATGACATCCAGGGTATGGTAGAATAAGTGTACCCATTTAGACTGAGGTTCTTCCCCATAGGCCTTGGTCCATTTCGCGAGGTGCGTGCATGGGTCATCTCATCCATCGTATTTATCTTCTATCCATATTTGTGGTTTCCCAAATCGTAGGCGCATCATCTTTCTACATCCGCACTAGTTTTCAAAATTTCCTTGAGGTGTTCCCCACCAGCATGCAGGTGTCGCACGTAGCGCCCACTTCAACGCATCGAACCACTATTGTTCCAGTACTGTGCTTTCAAACTTGCTCAAGAATTCATCCACCGCTGTAAATCCATCATATGTTGGCACATCTCATGCCTTGGTTGTTACAAAATGCAGTGATCTAATCATCATGTTGTAATTCAGTGTTGTCACTTCATTCAACCGATTGTGCCAGTGTTCGTCTTCTTCATCTGAATCCAAAGTGAAGGAACTTGCACACTCCCTCGAGATCCTTCAATCTATAGTCGAATTCACCCAATCCTTATCTCACACAGTTATCTTGTAGATACAATCTAGCTCATCGTCACTTCCATCGTTGCACATAGGTTCAGTGTAGTGCTCTCCTTCGGCTGGATCTAGTGGAACCACTACGCGTAGGGACTTTTTCTCGAATATCATCTTCCACTTCTTCAAGTTAATGACTCCATTCATATCAGTGGCCCAGTCTATTCCTAGCAACGTGGGATAAGGATTGTTGTCATCAACAATCTCTATTACTTCAAAGTCTGTCTTTGTGCTCATGCCTTCGATATCAACCATTACCCCTAGAAACCTCCCCATGGCTAAAATCTTCTATTGGTTCACCATTCATAATTGAATAGGGGACCATTGTAACGCGAGCTTGCCCATACGTTCCCATGTCTGATTCGGTAATACATTTGCATCTGAACCCAACTCTAGGATTACCTGATCCATTTCATACTCGCCAATCTGTGCTGTCAACCTCGTTTCCCTCCCGATGTGCAATGTATGCTTTCCTAATTTCTGGACTACATGAGGTTCCCCTAACCCCGCGCACCTGGTGACCAACTCCTATAGTCCCTTCACTGCCTTATTGTCATGCAGTAGTTTCATGCATGTCTCGAAAAAGGTAATAAGCATAGAAGTATCCATCCCTGGCTTTAGTTAATCCTTACTACCTGAAGTAGAGGCCTCCGTGAAGATCTTCTTAGCTTCCATGAACTTCTCCTTTAATTGTTCTAAGTCAAACTCAGGTTCCTTTATAGGAGCCTTGCAAACCCATGTATCTTCCTTAGGCTGCTTCCCCTTATCCTCCCTTGTGGCTGCACCGCTTCTGAGCATCATGTTCACATTTGGGTCTTCTTCGCATGGTTCAGACCTCATCATTTAGATATTCTAAGTTGCAGGAGGCTAGAGTACCCCTTTCTTGCGCATTTGTGTGATTAGCGTAGGACAATCTACTGCTCCATGATCAAACTAAGCACAATATGAACAAGATATTCTCATTGGGTTGGTACAATCACAGGTTTAATGCCCTGGTCCTCCACAATTGTAACAAATTAACTGTCCGCAGCCCCTTCTTGGCAACATTCCTCCTCCTCCTCAACCTCACCCCTAAAATCTCGCACGCGCCGTCCCTGCCACTGGGTCGAGGGCTCATGTTTTTGTCTATATCTGATATGTTGGGGTGCGCTCCATCATTAGCTCGTAGCTATGATAATTACACTCATCGTGGCCTATTGACCTGCAGAAATTACTAAACAATTGTTGGGAAGTCTGTGTATACTTCTACAAAAATGACAGTTATCCATCGTGTGTTTCCCTCCTATCTGACAGATCACGTACCATAACACGGGTGTCACACTCGGTCCTGCCTATGCCTCCGGTCTCAACGGCATTGGCCCCCCTCCTGCGAAGTAGTTTGTGAATACTGGACAATGGTCTTTGTCATGGCCCTGACCTTTGCATTTTATGCACCACATTTCCTAGCATGCCTCTGGCCACGATGCTCTGTCGTGCTTCAAGCTCTACATTTCTAGGTAGATATTCTGTAGTTTCACGTGGATTTGTTGAACTCCCAGCCCCGGATCCTGTATCAGTGTCTCATGCAACCTCATTGCCATTTCCAAAGCTTTGGCCTAGGTAGAAAGTTTCCATTGCGACAGTGCCGTCCTCACGTGTGGTGTCAAAGATGCCACAAACCATGCGCGGTGCTGCACATCCGTTAGCGTCATATTAGCCCTATGGATTGTGCTCTTCATCCAGTTATCCAGATCCCAAGGGGTCTCTCTTGGAAGCATCGCGATTTATTTAAACCCGATGATTGACTGTGTCTCTGATTTCGGCCGACTAAATTCTCTATTTAGCTCATTCTGCATCTCTGCTATTCCTGCATTTGGGTGATCATTAGAGTTCTTGATATACCATGTCAACACGTAAATTTTCAACATGCTTACCAATGTAACCTTTTTAATTTTGTCGTTTGTGACCCCTTGCGCTTTCCACACCACTCTTACCATGAACTAGGACTAGTCCAAATCCTCATTCCCTACTCCTCTGAATACGGGTAACTTGATTGCGCTTTCCATACTGAACTGTGGGGTTGGTGGGGGTGGAGTGGGTGGAGATTGAGGTAAAGGAGATGAAGCGGGTGGTGGTGTGGGTGGAGGTGGTAACTGCAAAATGCGTTGCCTTATCAAACTGACCGCACTTCTTGGAGAGACCCGAGCAAGCTCCTCCTTGCTCTCTTGCAAAGGTGAAATTAAGGGATTTTTTCTTACTTCCTTGCTAACTTTGTAGATCTTTCCGCTCCGCGTCATTCCAAACATTAACATATTCACATAAGCCACTTTTCACATAACAACATTGTAATCCAGGTATTCAAAGATTTAATGTACTTACCTTATGGTCCCTTGAGAAAACGTCGTTCTGCTTCATTATAGCTCATGGTCATGTCTATCGCAAACTCAGTGATAAATCCCCTAATTATCTGGTCAAGCCAATCATCCACAGCTCGCATGATCTGATCTTCTGATGCCTCTAGTCTACACACTAATTCTGGAGTCCACACTATCGGTTGGTCAATCTTTCACCTTCCTTCGCTGTTGGCTAACCTCGCAATCCACTCATACAGTTTAGAAGGAAAGGACATGAAAAAGATCTCGTGGATTTCTACATACACCTAGTGATCCAGCCACCTTTTCTCGGATACCTGCAGAGTTCTTTTTTCCTATGTCATGAACTCATGAATCTTCTTGTACAACCACTCTTCAATTTCCTTTATTGTTGGGTTCTAGTGGCACGACATCAGACATCCCTTAGGCAGATCCTAGTCCCAACAACGGAACCATTTTTTGGCTTTTTGGGGCTTGACCCAGGTTTAGAAGTGATTTAGCAAAATAAATCCCGAAACTACTGGCCCTTTTGGCAACGGTCTGCAATGCGTGGACTGAGGTCTCACCCGAGGTAGTATGGGAGGGTGCTGGACCAAGTTTCTACACCCTAGGGATGTCTTGATGAAGTCTAGGAAGTTCACGAAGTGAACTTGTGCACTTGTGCTACTCCGCATAGGCGTCTGTCCTTTGCAACTTGTGCAACTGCTTCCGTGCAACTCTGTAAAGAGCACGAAGAGGTGTTGTCTAGATCCTTAATCCTTATAGTGTTATTATTATAGATCTTAACTTAAATTTGTGGGCCCGATATTCTCATTAATCATCAACATTCATAACCAGTGTGTGCAATCATAAAACTGTAAAGAGATGCATAAATATAACAGAAGCATAGACACACAATATTTCAGAATCAACTTATCTTTTATTAATTCTTTTTCCAAGTACAATCCCAACTCCGCCATGTGCACTCAGCTGCAGGGGTCCGCGCACACAGTTGCGGACTCTACCAGGCCTCTAGGCACTTAGCTGCAAAGACTCTTCTTGCTACTACAACCCAAGACTCGGACTTATAGACTCAGAGCTTATTCCTCATCCAAAACTGACTTGACTTTACACTTAGAGCCTTGCTCTATTTATACAATCCCATAGTCCACGGACCATGGGTAGGCCAACACATTTTACATTAGATTACATTATCTTAGGGCGGACAACCCTACACTATTACACTCCACGCCTGCATTTTGTGGGGTCTTTACATTACACTTGACCAAAATTCAGGCTTCAAGCCCCAAAGACATGCTATGGGGGGATCCGCTACCCAACAATCCATGATATCTTGTATTTTGGGTTACTCCACAAGTGAGTACATTGATGAAATCATCCTAGTTTTCATGTCCATCTATACCCTAGGACAACCTCCTGCAACCATTTATGACTTTGCCACATTCATAGCTTTCATAATGCATGACCAGTTCACAAGAATGGGAAATGAAAGGGTTTTTAAATACTCCTCAGTACTATACCACATGTTCCTCTACTTCCAAGCAGATAAATTGTTAAAATTTCTGTTTTCCCACCCCGGTTTTCAGTTTCTCCTTATTTCTCCCATGTAGTTAAATGCCCTTTCCCATAACCATACATTCAACAAGCTGGAAAAAATAAATTTGCTGAAAACACAAATTCTGGAAATTTTACAG
>APFE031080088.1:0-10372 GCA_000404065.3 Pinus taeda | reverse complement strand
GTATGGAAGGAAGTGTTATACCACCATTCAGCCAAAGGCAACCATTTGACCCATTGTGTCTGATTATCAGATACAAAGCAATGAAGATATCCTTCCAAACATTTGTTTACTATCTCAGTTTGCCCATCAGATTGAGGATGATAAGATGAGCTATGAGCTAACTGAGTACCAAGGCAAAAAATTAATTCTGTCCAAAAATTTCCAGTGAAAATGGGATCTCTGTCACTTACAATAATCTTTGGGTTTCCATGTAGCTTTTGAATTGTTTCCATAAATGCAATAGAAATTGTACTCGCTTTAAATGGATGAGATAATGCATAAAAGTGTGCATACTTGGTAAGTTTATCAATTACCACCATGATAACACTCTTTCCTTCGGACTTGGGTAAACTTGTGATAAAATCCATTGAAGCCTCCTCCCAACCTTGGCTTGGAATCAATAAAGGTTGTAATAGACCTCGGGTCTTAATTGTTTCAATTTTATTTTTTTGGAAAACCAAACATTCCGCCACAAACTTTTGAATATTTGATTTAAATCCATCCCAAAAAAAATCCTTCTTAATCATGTGGTAATTTTTTAGAAATCCTAAGTGCCCTCCTAAGGGAGATGTGTGTGATTCCCTAAGAATATTTTGTTTGAGTTGGGAATTCTTACATAGGTATAACCGATCTTTGTACCATAACGAATTATTTTTCCAGCTAAATGTATCAGATGTACTAGGATTTTGTTGTAACTTTTGAATGATTGCCCACACTTCTTTGTCATTCTTCCATTCATCCCTTGCTTCATTTATCCAACCTGGTTGGATAATAGAAACGGCACGAAGAAATGCTTCCACATCCTTATCCTTTCTTGAGAGTGCATCTACCACAACATTTTGCCTCCCTTTTTTGTAGATGATTTCAAAGTCATAACCCAACATCTTTGTGACCCATTTTTGCTGCTCTTCTGAAGAAAATATTTGTTCTAAAAAGTATTTAATACTATCATGATTTGTTTTTACCTTGAAGTGTCTTCCCATTAGGTAGGGTCGCCATTTCTTAAGTGCATGTAGTATTTCCAACATTTCCTTCTAATAATTAGCTTTGTGTAAATACTTTCCTTTGGTTGGATGACTTTTGAAAGTAATGGGTCTTTCTTCTTGCATTAAAACAACACCAATTCCATTTCCCGAGGCATCACATTCCACAATAAAGGTTTTTGTGAAGTCCGGTGTAGCTAAGACCGGTGCTTGGCACATTGCCTCTTAAGATTTTCAAAGGCCTTCATTGCTTCTGGAGTCCATGAAAATGCATCTTTCTTCAATAATGGTGTTAAAGTTGATGCTATTCTCCCATAATTCTTAACAAACTTGCGATAATACCCTGTCAACCTAAGAAATACTGGTAGATGCTTTATGGTTGTGGGGATTTTCCATGCCTTAATGGTTTTAATTTTTCTGGGGTCTGCCTTAAAACCTTCATGAGATACAATATGACCTAGATATTCCACCTCTTGTACTCCAAAGAAACATTTGTAGCTTTTTGCATATAATTGTTTCTCCTCCAATAGTTTTAGCACCCTGTCAACGTGTTGAACATGATCCTTCCAAGACTTGTTGTAGATTAGTATATCATCAAAAAACACTAACTCAAATTTTCTAAGGGTGGGTTTGAAAATGGAATTCATCAAACCTTGAAATGTAGAAGGTGCATTTCTAAGGCCAAAAGGCATGACCAAAAATTCATAATGACCCTCATGAGTTCTAAATGTTGTTTCTGGAATGTCTTCAGCCTTCATTCTGATTTGATGATATCCTTAACGAAGATACACTTCGTCAAGTAAATTGATCCATGCAATTCATCCAATAATTCATCAATGACAGGAATGAGAAATTTATCTTTAATAATGAGTTTGTTGAGCTCCATATAATCTGGACACATACACCATGATCCATCCTTCTTGTGAACCAATACTACTAGAGCAGGGAAATAACTTTTATGAGGTTGAACTATACCAACCTCTAGCATTTTTGCAACCATACGTTCATTTTCACTCTTTTGGGCATAGGGAAATCTGTAAGGCCTGATGTTTGGGGGAACACTTCCTGGAATCAAATGAATAGCATGATCATGATCACGAATAGGTGAGCCTTTTGGTGTCTCAAATACCTTGGAATGATTATCCAAGACATTTTGGAGATCTGGAAAAATAGATGATTTTGATGTGGGAACCTCTAGTGAACATAATTGTGAAATTATGCCTCGTTGCTCTTTCTTTAGAATATTTGTCATTCTGTTAGAGCTGATTATCTTTCCTAGTTTCCCTGCAATACCCCTTAATTCAACTTCCTTTCCTTATGAAGAAAATTTCATGAAAAGTTCTTGAAAATTAAAAGCTATTGTACCCAAGGATTGTAGCCATTGGACTCCTAGTACAACATCAGCACTGCCCATTGGAATTGAAAGCGTTGGGCTATTGAATACATATTCTCCCATGGATAGCTTGATATTATGGCACTTTTATGAGCAATTTATGGTTCCTCCACTTGCAACCACCACTTGACACTCTAGTGCTGGATATAGGAAATAATTCAATTCCTCGGCTATCTTACAATGAATGAAATTATGGGTACTTCCCGAATCAATTAACACTATTACCTTTTTCGTCTTGATATGCCCTTCTATCTTGATAGTTTGAGGAGTGGTAATTCCAGCCAATGCATTACAAGATATGGTCATATTCATTTCTTCTTTCTCTAGGGTCTGTTCCTGGTGTATATCCTCTTCTTTTGATGTTTCTTGTTCCTTTTCTTCCTCCTCTTCACAATCTATTTAAAATAATTTCTTCTCGGCACACTTATGACCTTTAGTGTATTTGATATCACAACTATAAAAAATCCCTTTTGCTCTTTCTTCTTCCAATTGTTGGGTGTCAACCTTGTAGGTTGTGGATGGATAGGGGCAACAACACTTCCATCTTTATGATTGTGAGTGATAGGCTTCCTTGTTGCCATAATTTTTATTTAATTTTTCTTGCAAACCTAAACGCCTTCTCCAATGAATCAGGTTCCCAAAGGTGAACCTCATGTTGGATGTCATCCTTTAAAGTCCCTATGAACACATCAATCCTATGGTCCTCTAGAATATCTTTTACCCTTATATTCAATTTTTGGAAGCCCTCAATGTGCTTCATCATTGAACTCTTTTGTTTTAAATTTATTAATTGGCTAAAAAAAGTGTTGCTTTTTGTATCCTCATAATGTGATACCATTTCATCCATGAAAATAGCCCAAGTGACATTTTGTTTATGAGAACAAAGCCATCAATACCATACAAACTGATTTGGTTCCAAATATAAAGTTGCAATGCGTACCTTTTGTGTGTTTTGCACATTATGGAGATCAAAAAATTGCTCCATCTATAGTATCCATGATACAGGGTCCTTGCCATCAAAATTCCTCATATCGATATTTGGAACATGGCAGTTCTTCGATCTAATGTTACAATCTATGAAATCATGATTAACATTTATTTTGTTCTAATCATGAGCTTCCTTTACTACCCTTTTGCCATTAGTAAGAATTTTTTGTGGGAACTTTGTTAAATCTGTCTTCAAATCGTCCATCTTAGCTTCCACTCCTTTCTTTAAATTATCCATCTTAGCTTCCACGCCATCCATCTTAGCTTCCACGTCATTCATCTTAGCTTCTATGCATTTCTTTAAACCATCCATCTTAGCTTCCACGCCATACATCTTAGCTTATACGTCTTTCTTTAAACCATCCATCTTAGCTTCTGTTACTTTTTGTGTGAGTGAAATTTGTTGCACTTGGTCTCATAATTTTGATATATCATGTTGCATTTCTTCTTCTTTTTCATGAGTCATGCTAGATATTTTAGGTTGCTTACTAGGTGTTTTCATTTTCTTTCTTTGGGGCATCAATTACTGATAATAATGCTTCACTATGCCCTTTTAATTACTTCAAACTAATTTTTCAAACCAAACTTATGCAAAAATTAAAAAAAAAAAACTACACACCTTTTCTCACTTTATAGGAGCTCCATATTGAATCTATTGTATCTCTGTAATTTTGGATCTCCAAGGACTGAAATTGCTTCCTACGGTAACAATTTGAGTACTCTTTCTAAACCCACAAGTTTGATCAAGATTGAATTCTCCAATGAACAATTATGCCAAATCTCCCATGATGACTTGATTATAGATTGGTTTAGTAGAGCGAGCTTGTACAAAGTCCCATGTGTCACTGTTTTGACCTTAGGATATAAAACTGATACACAGAAAGCTACAGTTCATCCTCTTTCTGTAACTTCTTACGAAATTTCAATCTAATACTCAGAAAAAAAAAGTTATGATGATTTTCCCCAGGTCACCTGTTTTAGATATAACTCGAGATCCTGTAAAAACCCTAACGTCCTGATCATATCTCCGAAAATATAGCGAGACAAGATCTGAAATCTTGTTTTTGCTTTTGAAATGTCACATAAAATAAAGTTATAGTGAAAATTCCACAATGACCTGTATGGAGCAACAAAACCCTAGAATCCAAGCTCTAATACCAAATGTTATGAAACCAGCTCAAAAAAAGATAGAAAAGAAAGATCAATGCTTAGAAATCAACCTTTTCGAGGGGGAAACCTCCTTTACATCACACAAATGAACAATTCTTGGATGATACAAATGAAAAAACCTCCTTTCTATATATAGGAGTCTAAGGCATCGCAATATAACCAAAGTCGGCCTAACAATAATAATATAAGGGCACAAAAATAACAATAGTGGGCTTCTATGGGGCACAATAATAACAATATGGGGACAGTAGGGGTACAACAATAACAATAAGGGATACAATGACAATATTAATGGGGGAATCATTAGTACCTAACATTGCAACACAATTTGTCCACACACTTCTACCACTCCACACTTCACCTTCTCCCTCACTTAACAAAAATGATGGTTGAAACATACTTCGTCTAATTGTTTCTACACCTCCAAACTGCCTCAGAAAATATGAATCACACAATCCTCCAAACTCACACTAACTCAACACGTAACTCATCCACCCAAAACATCATTGAGCTATCTCAAATATATAGATAAACTGAGGTGCTCAACTCAATAATTACCAAGAACTACTAAGCTCCACAAAATCTGTTCATACGCTTGATTTTATCTGAATTTAGCTCATTGACTTTACCAAGCCACTAAAAACACTTGAATTTTGATAGTTTCAACTTTTATTAGATTCTAGAGGCCCCACTACCTTTTCCAACCATATACTAAAAAATTTTGATCAAGAACAATGCCAAAATACCAAATTAGCTGAGTTGCATGAGGAATGTGGAGCAAATATCACAAAATGCTTAGACACATGCACCACATTCTCTAAATTTGACTGGAACTCTTTAGTCTCTCTCATAGGCTTGTCTCCCAACAAATGGAAACACTCAGTTGCTCTGATGACAAATCATCCATGTGACTAGGGTAGAGGATGAAGGAAAAATCAATCAAATCATCTCAAGACTCTGCCAAACTTAAGGGACACTTTCATCATCTTCTAAACACACCTCCAAGCCTCTGTAGTGAGTCTACAATTGATGATATAGGCCAAGAACATTTGCAACAATTCAATGACATTCATTCCCTAGTCTTCTAAACTCCTCATCAAGACCAACACCTCCATCTCTTCAAGCATCAATAACAACCTATCCAAACACCTCCAACACCTATAGCAACATCTCTAACACCTTGAGCAGTAGAATCAGTTCATACAACTGCCTCCAACACCTATAAAGTCACCTCCAACACAGTCAACAAAATCTCAACACATGTATAAGCATATGCAACACCTATAGAAGCAATCCAACCACCTACAGTAGCAGCATCTTCAACCAACAAAACATGTCCTAAATCCATCTCTACTCAAACTCCAAATCACCTTCACTAGTCATGCCATAAGTACATTGACATCAATGCCAATCAGCAAGACCATCAAATCAAACACTGCAACAACCAAACACTCATCACACATCATCATCATCAAATTGACATAAGCATATGAAAAGCAACACCATGACCTTGTTGACATCAATTCCAACACTACAATGCCAACAAAATAAGTCATGTTGGCCATCTATAAGCTCAATCCCTAAGAAACCTAGCTCAATGTTGATTTCCTCAAGAATTTTCGAAACACTATTTTCAAAAAATGGGGAGAAAATTATGTCAGAGTAATTGCAGAATGGATAAGAGAAGAAAATGAAGGGTTTAAGATTAATGCTAACAAGGAATATCCCATAGATATTTTCAAGAAACCCATAATATTTCTCATCAAGATGTTAACCCGATTATTTGGGGAGCAAGACCCTGAACATTGTAAAATCAAATGGATTCCATAATTCCTTGGTTACAGACACATTTTCTATATGTCTTCTTTCTTGATAGATATTGTTATTGTCTTAGTTCCATTTTCTCTCATGAAATGGAATTACCCTTTAGACCAGCAAGTCCCTATTCAAAATTATGCCCCAATCTTGTGGGAGTCCAATTTCAAATTTCATTTTTACAATATTTTCCATTATTTCTATTGCCATTATGATGCATGTGTTGTCCTCGATGGAAACTCACTTGTAACAAAACAAGTATATGGTAACTAGATGAATCCACAGGTCAGTTCAGAGGAGATAGAATGATGGAATAGAATATCAGAATGATGCGGAAAAGGTTTACAGATTAGAATCAGAAGTTTGATACAGGTATATTATTGGCATTATGAATTAGGTATTGTCCTTGATGGAAACCTACCTGATGATTTGTCCTTCATGACAACCTATTTGATGAAATGGAATCCTACTTGATAATTTGTCTCTTGAGCTACTTGTTAAAGGTATAAAAAGTTATGTTTACAGATATGACAGAATGCATATCAGTTGTGTTTATAGATGTGACAGAATGCATGGAAATTTAAAGGAATTAGTTATAAATAGGATGTGTTTACAGATGTAATAGAATACATGACAGTTATGTTTATAGAAGTGATAGAATGCATGACAATTCAAAAGATTTTGTTCAGATGAATGATAAAGTTGGAATTTCAAGAACTATACGCGGGCTTTGTTAATCCAAGTCGCGTATGTTCACGAGTTTAGTGAAGCAAAGTAGCATATGGATTTTACACCATGGCATTCTAAATACCAGGGGTTCTTACCATGGTATTGGCCCATAGTAATGAGTGCGACAAACAATATTGATCCCGTCAAAGAATACCATCGACATAACTATGGTTTTGACCCAAGGTATTGAAAAAGGCTAAAACTATATATAAGGCGATGAAGATCAAAGTGTGTGAGTGTGCAAGTGATGGAAATATTATGAAGAGTTAGATCAAAAGAAAATATGCATGTATGTGTTTCTGATGCTTTTGTTGAACTAAACTAAGTATGATCCTAAGAGTTTGATGATGGAGGAGATCCAATAGATCTGAAATAATTATGCACTAACGGATACAATGATGGATCAGGATCATGAGACCTAAAATGACTTTTCATTGTATGATATTCTCATGATCGAAGTACTGATGCATGTTTTATCTCTAAATATTATGATCTAGGTTTTTCTAAAGTTCTGAAGAGCTACACAAATTTAGGTCAAAATTTGCAGATCTATACATTGGGTGGTCTCCGGAAAAGCGCATATAAACATGGGTTGGCCTCTAAAATTAACATATACAAGGTAAGGGTTTATGTTCATAAATGACTGATTAATCTAATCGGTGCTGCTACTCCTCTGTTATTTGTCAATGATGTCCTCATGATTGATTTGGGTTAAATGATAATGTCTGAAGTAGATCTGATTGAATGATGAAGTTTAATGTGGTTATGAATATTGTTAATATTACTTGTTAATTGAGATTGAAGATCAGGGTCAGTTTTGTGATTGTTCTAGAATGTTGCAGTAGATCTGAGTATGATTTAGTATTCTTTTCAGAATTGCAGTATTCAAGTTTTCATTTTTCAGCGTTTCAAGATCTGTACACCGATTTCTCTACAGAAAAACATGTATTCACGTGGGTTGCCTTAAGCGAAGTAGTGTATGCAGTTTGGCATTTGAATGATCAGGACCGCAATTGATTTTGTGTGTTCATGCAGTATTCTGGGTTTAGTTCTGTTTATTGGTTACAATGATCTAATCATTTCAATTGATTGGTTGAATTTTGATTAAGTGTCAGCTGATCAGGTTTTGAGTAAATGGTTGATTCAGTTGTATCTAGATGACTGGTTGATTCAATTGTGTCAAAGGTTTCAATGATTGTTTGATTCAGTTGTGTCAAAAGTTCCAGTGATTGGTTGATTCAGAAATTGATGATTGGGTTTCAGTTATGTCAGAGATCAATGATTGGGTTTCAGTGATTGATTGATTCAAATGTGTTATAGAAGGATGATTACGTTACAGTGATGAGTTACAGTTTGATTTTTGATATTGAGTTGAAGTGTTGATAATGGGTCTAGTATGAAAATTTGATGAAACGTGGCCTACAAGTTATGATGTGTTGAAGCAAGTGGATCCAGTGTGAAAATTCATGAAACATGGTCCATGGAGGATGATGAGGGTTGGAGCCTTCAGTGAGGAAGTTGAAGCTTCCTCCTAGTAGTAGTTGGTGAGCAGATCACGGGGTTGGAGTGTAGGAATTTACAGGGTAAGCTCCTCAGATAGAACACCAAAGGACACCGCTCACAAACAGATCATAAATCAATACACCAGTATTCTTGACATGGTTAAAACCCTCAAAGAGGGAAACAGTACACAGCCTGAGCCAACACATCCACTTCAGGAAATTTATTAATAAAAGAAAGAAAATTTACATAAGCTTCTCTCATGAACGATCACCGTACAAATGACCCTCCATGCTCTTTAAATAGAGATCATGGACCAATAAAGTGTTAAGCCACGGATCAAGTGTCGCTAATACTGAGGAGAGAATGAACTGTTGGAGCACTTCATGTTTAGAACATATTGCGACCATCAGATTGTGAGTTAAAAAAGTACATAGTAAAGAAACACACTTTACCTAACTCTACACTAGACCAAGTTATACTTAACTATTTCCTATGTGTCGGAATATCCTAGCATCCCCCCTTAAGAACAAATTGGGATAAGATTGGAGGATGTACAAATATGACATAATAGGAGGAAGGAGGCACTAGAGCCTATCCCCCCTTAGTGACAACTTCCTGAACTCCAAGCATATATCGAAGTTTAGTAAACTTCGCCTCTGTGAGAGCCTTTGTGAAGATGTCTGCAACCTGATCATCTGTTGAACAATATTGCACTTCAAGAACATGGTCATGAATGAGCTTCCTGATGAAGTGCATGTGAAGTTCAATGTGTTTGCTGCGCTGATGCTGAACTGGATCTTTGCAAAGCTGAATGGCACTTTGATTATCACACCAAAGTGTAGTCAGATGTTGCTGCTCAAAGCCAAATTTTGATAGGATCTGACGAAGCCACAAGGCTTCCTTACTAGCTTCCACGACACCCCGATACTCTGCTTCTGCTGACGAAAGAGAAATGGCAGCCTGTTTCTTACAAGCCCATGTAATAGGTCCTGAACCAAGAGTGAAGACATAACCGGCAGTAGACTTCCGATCATCAGGGTCACCAGCCCAGTCAGAATCAGTGAAACCAACTAATAGAGGAGTTGCTTTGGCACTGTAATGAATCCCAAACTGTATTGTACCTCGAACATAACGAAGTATTCTTTTAGCTGCTTTCCAATGACTTTCACGGGGGTTTTGCAAAAAACGAGCAACAAGGCCAACAGCAAAGGAAAGGTCAGGACGAGTATAGGTTAAATACAAGAGTTTTCCTACAAGTTGACGGTATAAGGTAGCATCAACTTCAGGAGAAGTACAAGAGACTGAAAGTTTGATTCCAGACTGAAAGGGAGAAGGAGCTGGCTTACAATCTTCCATGTGAAAATGACGAAGAATATCACAAGCATACTTGGACTGGGAAAGGGAAATACCCTCCTTGGATTGCAAGACTTGAAGACCGAGAAAATAGTGTAAGTGTCCTAAGTCTGTCATTTCAAATTTCTTTTTAAAGGCTGGACTTCACATGGTTTATAAGGATGGGATCACTACCAGTAAGAATAAGATCATCAACATAAAGAACAAGGATGATAAGAGAGTTTCCCACTGTCTTGGTGTAGACAGTATTGTCAGAATGACACCTAGAAAAGCCAGATTCTAAAAGAAAGATATCCATTTTGGCATACCAAGCCCGAGGAGCTTGCTTGAGACCATAAAGAGATTTCTTAAGTCGACATACAAGGCTAGAGTCTGTTTGGATGAAGCCAATGGGTTGTTC
>APFE031080085.1:0-11120 GCA_000404065.3 Pinus taeda | reverse complement strand
GTTATCTTCAGCTACAAATTGGTCTATAAAATGATAAATAATTGCAACTATTAGATGAGTAGCAG
Organism: Pinus taeda; assembly: GCA_000404065.3. Taxonomy (NCBI): domain Eukaryota; kingdom Viridiplantae; phylum Streptophyta; class Pinopsida; order Pinales; family Pinaceae; genus Pinus; species Pinus taeda. The sequence goes on along the minus strand of APFE031080085.1, from coordinate 11,055 downwards.
GATACCAATATCACCAAGTCACTGTAGCAGACAACACAGTACCAATTTCAATGTAGCAAATGACTCGCTGCTTTAATGTACTTGAATACAATTTAGATGTAGATCACCTATGGATATAATGAGTATTTTAGCCTCCAATTTTACTCCTTAATTAATTTGGCATAGGAAATATATTTGGAACACAAACTCGCCCTTGACACCTTGAGATTTCAGAGCACAATTAAATCTGGTGTAATTTCTCCATAAAGATCTCAGCCTTTGACAATCAGATGCAGCCAAGAATAAACAGTTTTCTGTTTGCTATGTTCAGCCCTTTTTCGTTGGTGTAAACACTAGCAAGAAACCCAACCTCTTCACTATTGTAGCAGCTCCCACACACTGATGCTCTATGTGACTCGGCCTTCCTAATGGAAGAAATATATATCTGAAAAAATATGCAAAGCGCTTGAGAAAGCATACTTGACTTCCAAACTCATTGAAGTTTCTGTTCAATGATTTAAACAATGTGTATATAATGCAAACTGTGTCACCACTTCAAACGAACCATACGTATCACAACACAGGTCACGAACTTTCAATTCATTTCAGCTCCCAAAGAAACATATCACAACATAGGTCACGACTTTTTTGAAGCCGAATGCATATAACTATATCTATATATATAATATATATATATATATATATAATAGATTATATTATATATTTATTATTTTATTATATATATATAAGGAGAACACCAAGAGTATTGCATTATGGAGAACACTAAATTATACAGGCACACGTTCAAGGAAGTTGAGGCATATCAATGTAATCTTCAACGCTCATGTGCAGAATAAGAACAAGGAACCAATGCTTTGATACCAACATAATGACACGAACGCACAAGGTTCAACTTAATTTATTGCTTCAACACATAAATTCCATATCAGGAGTCATTTAAGAGTCCGCATAAATTCTAGGGATGCAGAGAATCAACCATCGACACTTAATAATGAGCATATAAAACTTCATTGTAAATGTAATTTGGCACGGAAATATATATGACAGGACGCATGTGCATTTGGTAACCAGAAAGGGTGTGATTGGTAGCCAAAATAGGAAATGTTAAAGCAAAAAATGACAGATCTGTCAAGCTGAGCTCTGATCCAACATATCGAATATGCTACCATACAGATGCATCACTGAGCATAATTTCATTTCCAGTTCTTAAAATGAGTAGCACAGAAAATTGTGTGGTTTGAGTTATGATTGATTTCTGTAAGCATTCTTTAAGAACTTTAAGGTTTGACTCTACTCAGAAAGAGACAATTACCATAAGCAAGATGTGCTAGCACAAAATGAAGAATGCTCTCCAACATATTTTGAAATGAGTTTACTGAACTCTATTGATCAAGAACCAAGCACATTCACCAAGCCATAACCTGGATGGAGACCATTACAGGAGATGAACACGTATGAATGAGCCTTAACTGAGCATGAAGCATTAATATATACCCATATTTAGAGATCAACCAATAAGCTCAAGCCTTTAGCTCATGACCCATAATCTCAAGCCTTATATCATTAATCATCAGCATTTCCTTTGATTGAATGAACGTATACTAACCAGACAGCCAAGGAGGCAATGATCCCTTCCAAAACACATCTCCACGCATGAAAAGAAGGTCACAGCATATCTCCACTCATCAACAACACATCTCCGCGTATGAAAAGAAGGTCACCACATCTATTTTAATAAAACGGTTATTTTTTTTTTGAATGAGACAGGGTAGTATCCCAAAAATGTAGTATTCTGGCACAACGTAGTGGATAGGTGTGATGTCGCTGGAGGATGGTAGTATATGGGCAGTAACGCAAGGGTGCATGGTCAAAAGGGAGCACCATTAGGTTACAACATACTAGTCAACACAATATTGAATATAATGAGCCATCGCTCTTAGTTTATTAGCACACCGAGCAACATGGAATTGAGCACAGTTAGCAGAATTGCATGCCTGCTACAGTATTAATGGAGCTGAACTAATATATCAATGGAATGCATATATATACCAGAACTCTATATCAATGGAGCAGAACTATATATCAATGGAACACATATATCAATGGAATGTTGGCCATCAGTGTTTGCGTGGAGACTGAGACAGTGAGACATCGTTGTATGGTGTATTCAATAGCATAAGAAACCTACAACCTAGAGAACTAAGGTTTGAATGATAGACATAGCATGAATATACGGTTTCAGTCATGCATGCCAAGGCTGAGGAAGATGAAGGATTTCACCTATTTGGTAAGCAACTATTCGAGTGGACGAAGAATGAATACAGTTACCCAAACCTAGCCATCTTTTGGTGAGCGTTATGTAAAAACAAACTCAATAGAGTAAAGAATAATACCATGTCAGAGAATAATGGTAAATCGTAGATGGAGCAGGTCTGGCAATGGAGCACTGTTATACTAGTGTGGAGACAGCATCAAAAGCTCAAGCGTTATTGAGATTATCAAGCAGAGGGTAGACCTTGAATACCAAGTAGAGGGAAGACCCAGATTACCGAAAAATGGTAGAAGGGAGTTACAATGACAATTAGAAGCTAAAAATGGCACTGGAGAAATGACAGAGGTTGCAGCTAGAATTTAGCTGAGGGCAGAAATGACTTGCACATAAAGGCCATAAAACAAATGGCTCAAATTAATTATGTAGGGCAAGAATACACCTGCTCTGATACCATGTTAAACACACATGGACAGCAAGAGAAATATGAAAGATAAATCATGAGAGTACAATTTTTATTAACAAATGATTTACATTTATAGTATAATATGTGACCGTTGGGTTTCATATCCCAAGGTCTCTTGGACTTCTTTTGTCCATTCGGCTTCCACACTAACCCATTGAGGATTAGGTGTCCAATAGTTTGAAAAAGAAATGAAAAAAAAAACTCCACCATGCCCCTTTTCATAGTTTGTCCCTCGAACCCGAAAAGGTAGAAAACAATATCTGAGGGAACCTCTTGACCATGTCGACCAAAGTGTACCTTTTTCATAAATAGTCAACCTCAGCCCGAAAAAGGGGTAAATCTATAATGATGTGACGTCGATTCATTTACTTTAACGAGTTTGAAAAGACAAGTACTCCACAATCTTTTCAATTTTCGAGTGTCAGAAAAGAGATTAAAGATGACTCTAGGGGGGTTCCTTTTTCGTTTATTTAAGGAGTCTGAGAAAGAGATAAAATAAAACTCCTAGAATAAATCAATAATGATCATTGTTCACATTGAAGGCACCTGTAACTACACAAGAAACACACCCATCACTGATATCGAGAAAATATTAAAATTACAAAATATTTGACAAAATGACTTTCAAAACTTATAAATAGGAAAAATTAATTTCATTTTTTACCATTTTACCAAACTAAGCTCTGAAAGTGTTTTTGTGCCCTAATTTCCTTGATTTTCTAGTGGCTACTGCGGGAGAACCAGGGGACCATTTCACGATCCATCTGCGATAGGTAAGAGCCCCATCCCTGCTCTTGCATTTCATTGCCTTTTTATGCAATTTTAACGGTGAATTTTAAGATAGAAAAGAGGATTTTTAAAATTTAGGTTGTTGGCAACCATTGCGAGTATGGTCATTGCACCCGCGATGGTCGCACTTGAGCCCAAAATGCTCACATGATACCATCACACTATTTTGAAAACTAGGTGCGAAGACACCGAGAGTGACTTTTATAGATTAAAAACTCATATTAAATAAAAAATGGTGATTTTTGTCCATGGAAAAAGCATTAAAAGGGGTTTAAATGTTGTTTTCAGGAGAAATATGGTCATAGAGTGGAAAGAAAGAGGCCATGAGGCTTAGGGTCACCAAGCATCTCAAGATCTGACATGCATGAGCGATTGTGGCCTGTTGAAATTCTTCAAGACCATAGGGTTGAGGGCACAGGCGGAACTGCTACCTTATCTGATCAGCCTTTGGGATGTAGATTAGGAGATCTTCATCATCAAAGGAAAGGAACTGGAACTGGAGGAAATGGATATTTACTTCATCACGGGATTATCCCATCGAGGAGAACCCATTCAACTCTTTGGATCTTACCAAGGAGGTGAGAGCACCAGGAGTCTAATCCATAGATATTGTCCTATAACTGAGATAACTAACAGAGGTAAGGTGAAGATTGCAACAATCACCAATAACCTCATTCTGAGAAAAATGTTGTTCACCATGGTGCATGTATCTAGCACGCAAGCTCTTCATGAGGCCTCCAATTCTCAGTTTCAGTATGCCATTGCTTGTTTGACTCCCACCATCTTCAACTGGTGTGGAGGCCTTTTGGCGAACATGAAGTACCAATTGACCAAAGGTAAGAACATACACCTGAAGCAATTCAGGTTCAGTTCCATACTATTGATATTCTCCTTGGAGAGAATACTGCTCTTCTAGTATCAGTGGGCAGAAGTACCACATCTTGCCCCCAAGATCCGAGGCTTGTGAGATGGAGCCAACTCATGCCTTGAGGAGGCATGGACCAACACATGCACTATCCACCACAGTTCTTCGCTTGACATGAATGCCAGCTCCTGATGGTAGATTATTATGTGTATTCCCACACAAATTTAGAGGGGATCCAGATCTACCTCTGCCATCAGCTGAATAGTGGACCGGCATAGGTAAAAACTTGTTTTTTGAATTGTTTTCAAGTTTTTATGATTTTTATGAGATTGTAATCTAAGATTTAACTTATGATAAATGTGCATATGTGGGACCAGAGAAACCACTAGGCATGTTTCCAATAGCATGACAAGTTTCCCATCCAATAATGGTTGCAGACTACGAAGAAGGGGTTGACCCCTTAGCTGAGATGGAACACAACCTGGAGGAAATCACCCAAGGGGTTCTAGATTATGCCATCATCGATGATGTTCCACTACATTGGTAGGGACATACAGTGGGAGTCTCTGTGAGACTATGTCAGCTGTTAGACCATGTTATCAGAGTAGTCACGTGCTACCATGAGCACCACGCAGTTTGATAGTCCTTCTTGTCTTTTACACATTTTGTAGGCTTTGAAAGCCAAGTGTCTCATAACACTCTATTTTTTGAAATTTTGATATAAACACTCTAGCAGACGTGATATACTAATATATTATTATATATATATATAATATATAATATATTATATATATATATATATATTATATAATCTATTATATCATATGTATGTTTATATAATGTATTAATATGTATATATATATGTATCGTATATATGTATGTATCTATATATGTTTATATGTATGTATATGTATGTATATGTAGATGTAGATGTAGATGTAGATGTAGATGTAGATGTAGATGTAGATGTAGATGGATATGCATATGCATATGCATATGCATATGTATGTGTATGTATATATGCATGTTTTATTTCTACTGATGTGTTCATAACATGATTCAGTTTTATAAGTGATGCAAACGTCTATCACGAACAAAATTTTCTAATGCATTAGTTAATGTATTTAAATTAAGTGGAATATGTTCATATGTAATGTAATCAAAATTTCTTTCCAGCAATCTAACACGTAGATACATACACAATATTTTTGGATTTCATATTGAATAATGATTGTTTAATTGTAACACAATGAGATGGGAATCCAGCTTAACAACCAAATTTCTAATGCTCAATAACTACACTATACTGAGTGATATTATTGGTTGTTTGACCAAGGTAGATACCTTGTAAGTTAATCATCTCGCCATTAGTGTATTAGAGAAGCCATGCTACAGAAGAGAGGTTTCATCTGCTACGACAAGCACCATCAGCAAAATCAATGTCATGACCTTATGAAATCTACAAACCGAGTGGAACACATTGTAAACAGAAAAACATATGCCTACAAAGCAAACAAACACACCAAAAATCAAAATGCACAATAATGTACAAAAATTATCATATGAATTTCACGCATAATACTTTTTCATGAGATACAACCCATTAGGGGGTTGTGACAATTCATTCCCCTCATAATCACATAGCTCATATGCACCTTTTTGTAAGACACACTTGACAAAGTAGGGCCCATGCCACATAGGTTCAAACTTGCCTACCCCCAACTTATCGTTGGCTTGATAGTAAAGAAGGACCAAGTCACCTTCAACAAAAGTGCGAGGAGAAACAATTTTGTCAAAATCAGCTTTGAATCATTTATTTTGAGCTTTTATAATCATCGCAGTGATGCGACGAGTCTCATTGAGTCTCTCAAGATATAGTAGTCACTCCTCTTCAGGTGAGGTATTTAGAAGAAGTTCAATAGCTAGCTTAAGCAAAGGGATTTCGCATTCGATTGGTAGAGTTGCATCTAAACTGTATACTAGCTGGAATGGAGTGAATCCAGTGGTCATCTTAGTAGAGGTTTGGTAAGCCCAAAGAGCTGAGAAAAGCATTAAATGTCAATATTTTATGTGCTTTGCAACCATACACTAAAGCATAGTAATCAAAACCTTATTGATTGCTTCAACTTGGCCATTGGCCTGTGGATAATATGGAGTCGAGCTATCATGGTGAAGGTCCAACTAACTAGTTAACTCTGTCATCATTTGTTGACGAAAATGTGATCCATGGTCAGTCACAATAGCTTGAGGGACACCAAAACATGCTATAATGTGGTTAAAACGGAACTACGTAACAGTAATTCTGTCAGCATTATATGTAGGCATTGCCTCGACCCATTTCATAAAATAGTTGACGACGACGATGATATAACCATTCCCCTTAGCCAAGCAAGGGTTACATGTCATGATATCAATATCCCATTTGAAAAATGGCCAAATTTTAATTATTAGGTGTATGGGTGTAGGTGGGGCACACTATTTGTGTTGAAAATCTTGCATTCATGGCATTTTTGAACAACTAGAATGCAATATTTAAAGATAGAAGGTTAGAAATAACTGGCACGAAGGATATCCTGGGCAGTGGCATATCCATACATATGACCACCACATGCACCAGAGTGGTAATCATTTAGGACCTGCTCAGCTTCTTCAAGGGTGAGACATCTGCGAAGGATAGAGTCCACACTGAACCGATACAAAGTATCACCAAGGATCCAATAGGGTTGGGCTGATGCCGAATCCAATGTCGGTCTGATCAAGACAAATCAGATCAGAAGGTATGGTTTTGGAGATAAATAATGATGTCTCCACACCAAGGGTCAAGAGTGTTGATCAGAAATGATGTTTCATCGAGTATCTGATCAGTAAAATCAGTTGGGGTGCTTGCATATGGAAGAGCACAAATTAACTCAGCAAAGACGAGCAATTCTTTTGATTTGGCAGCAGTGCATTCCAAATAAAAATCTTGTAGGATGACAATCCATTTGGAGTATTTACCCCACAGTAATTGACGAGTCAATATATATGTCATGGCATTACAATCAGAAAGTATGGTGGTTTTCCTTAAAAGGATATAGTGTTGAAATCTTTGGATGGCATGAACTACCGCCAAAGAAAGCTTCTCGACATGAGCATATTGAGATTCACTATCAATAAGATTCTGGCTCAAATAATAAACCATGTGCTCGTTTCCATCATCGCCATCTTGAACTAACACCATAGCAATGGTGTGATCAGTTGCAGCCAAATACAAGAAATAATTGTGGCAGTAATTTGGGGAATGAAGTAAAGGAGCACTAACTGGGGCTTTATTTAAAGCGTCGAAGGACTCTTGAGAAACTTTGTCCCAAATAAAAGGGATATCATTCTTAAGTAAGCGAGTATAATCTTTGGAAATTTTGGCATAATTTGAGACAAATCAATGGAGGAAATTATCTTTTCCTTGCAAGCCCTGCAATTGCAGCAATGATGTTGGAGGGGGCAGATTGATTATGGCCTCAACTTTCAAAGGATCAATTCTAATCCCTTCACGAGACATGACAAAACCTAAGAGCTAGACAGAATCGATGCAAAACACACACTTGTGTGGATTGAGTTGGATATTGTAATGACGAAATCGTAAATAGATAGCTCTCAAGTGATCTGGATGGTCACGACATTTAGCCGAATGAGCAGGTAAGTCATCGAGATAAAACAATACATCGAATTTCATGGAATGCATAGGACATTGCTCGCTGAAAAGTGGCACCAGCATTCTTTGGACCAAAAGGAAGCTTTTTGTAGGTGAAGGAACCCTAAGGATAGATGAAGGTTATTTTATGCTAATTGGTGGGTGAAATGTTAATTTGGTTATAGCCAAAAATGCCATCCATGAAAGAAAAAATCTCACTCCCTTTGCATTCATCGATGATCTAGTGGATAAAGGGAGTAGGATAATTGTCATTATGACACACGCAATTGATATCACGGTAATCAACACAAACACGTATCAAGCCTTGCTTTTTGGCAACAAGGACGATATTAGATACCCAATCCTTCAATGGAATAGTAGTAGCCTTGCGGGGGTGCATAGGGTGAAGCCATTGTCGAATAGGCTTAGCAGCAGGATATGTTGGGATCTCATGCACCACAACAACTGGATCAATACCAGGCATTTTCTCATATGACCAAGCGAAAGCGTCTCGGAATTCCTTAAAAAGTTGAGTATAAATCTTAATCTCATCCAAAAAACAAGAAACCCCTATATGGATGCTCTCAACAATTCCTGGTTTAATGGAAATTTCAATAGGCAACGTAGTAGTGATGTTTCCCATATTACCCTCTGACAAAATTTCATGTACCTAAACAAGTGTTCAAAACAGAGGCACAAAAGGATGAGAACCAGACGCTTTAGGACAAGAAGGCATTTGATCAAGGCAAGGGAGAAAGGAAGAATGATGATGTATACCGTTCCATGGAACCTCCCCCAGAGACATGACTTCCACGATACTCTCGTCAATGGGGAATGTCTCATTCAAGGGATCCATAGAATCCCAAGAACCAAGCCAAGGGGATGGAACATAAGTGTCCAGGTTCATACTAAAGACAGTATAAATTTCTAAAGAGGCCATCGAAGCTAAAACAATTTCTTGATAATTTATCTCCAATGGACTTAAAGGCATAGCATCGCCAAATGAGTCAATTTGATCATCGGAAGGGATAAGCCAAGGATCCATGGAATCTGAGATCATATTAACTGAATGAACATGTAGAGGTGGAAGGGTAAAAGTACACATCAAGGCAGAGTCTTTGAAGAGACCTATGCCCACCCTCTCATAAGGAATCTTAGTATTGCCCACATAAGGAATGTTATTTTTGGACGAACCAGAAGAAGAGAAAGATAGTTGATCAACTGTGACTATTTTTCCTTCATAAGGAAAACGAAGTACGTGGAACAAAGAAGACACCACACAAAACATGGCATGAGTCTAGCTTCATGAGAGAAGAAGGTTGTAGTTGAGATTGTCATCTACAACTTCTACTTCTAATTCAATAGTCTTGCCTTCTAATGTAATCAATAAGTTCGTGAGAATACCGTATGGTCATGAACTTCTACCATCAAAGGCTTCCAAGGTGTTCAGAGATTGGTTAAGAGGAAGAGATATAATGGCTTTCCAACATGAAACTGATATGATGCCGGTTGAGGTACCTTCATCAATAACCATGTGATGAATCATCTTTCCTTTGATAAGGACCTGGATCATAAATTTGATTTGATGAGGAAGACGAGGTAAATGATTATCTAGATAAAAAATAATCAGACTTGAATCAGAAGGATCGATAGCACCTATAACAGACAGCAATGACTTCCATTGCACTGGATAGGATTGAAGAACCTTTAAGGTAGACATCACCGAAGGCGCCTGAGCTAAATCCACAACAATATTATAATGTTGCACAACTTTGGTATTCAGATTGAAATATGACTTCCAAATAACACCTTTGGGGGGGTGGTCGGATGACAGACTCACTGTTAGGGTGCTCGATATGGATCGGACCAGAAGAGGACAAAGTAGAAGTAGAAGGAACATCATGGACTTGTTTCTTCGTGGTCTGTTTAGATGTAGCTTGATAGTCCTTGGTTTAAGTAGTGATCGAGATAGGTGACGAACCTTGCATGATCAACACTTGGGAACTTGAGGAAGTAGAAGACTGAGGCTAGTCTACCAATTGGGTCTGTTGTGACAAAAATGGTTCTTTTAAGACAGTCGGAGTCCCTTTCAGTAAGCGACTAAGTTTGGGTCTCCTCAAAGGTCCTATATGATGTTTAAACACAATTTCCTTTCTTGGCTACGTTGGAGATGCCTGATGTTTCCGAGCTCACGAATGATCCCATTCTTCATTTTTTGTACTGGCCTCCAGTTCCATTGAAGATTCCGAGTAATTGCCCCAAGTTTGAGGGAAAAGAAAAAGAGGATCCATAAGCCCATGTGATGACATATCACCTCTGGTGCTCCTCTAATTCTAGGGGTGATTTTAGGGGCGAATGTTCGCCCTTTGGCGAAATTAAGGGGCTTTAAATTTTTAGTGGGTGAATACTTTGTATCATAGTACATTTTTACAAATCACCTCAAATAACCCACCTTATTTTAAGGGAGAGGGTAAAAAAGGTAAATTTAGCCCTTGAAATTAGGAGTTACAACCTTCCATTGGCCCATTTTTAAGGGAGAGGGTAAAAAAGGTAAATTTAGCCCTTGAAATTAGGAGTTACAACCTTCCATTCGCCCATTTTCAAGAATAGGTTTATTTAAGTGATCCTATGGGCTAAGGCCCAAATACCATATTTATAAAAGAGGTATGGTAAATAATTAAAATTATAAATGAGAGGTTTGGAATTAGAAAAATATAAATAAATGAGAGGTATAGTAAATAAATAAAGCATTTTATATTTACTCCATAAGTCACCTTATATACATGCAAGGGTGTAAACAAATAAAAATATAAGTAAAGTGGAGGTATGGTAAATAAATAAAACGTCTTTTATACTTACTCAAAAGGTATGGTAAATAAATAAAAATATAAATAAACTAGACGTATGGTAAATAAATAAAACCTCTTTTTATATTTAGTCCATAACCCTCGTTCTATTTATGAGGGCTCAAGGAAGAGGTTTTATTTAAGTGAATC
>APFE031080082.1:188334-235258 GCA_000404065.3 Pinus taeda | reverse complement strand
ATTCATCAAGGTATCAAGTTGGTTGCCCGCTCAAAGATATGCTTCTAGAATTATCTGTGTACGTGCTAATTTACTTCTGTTATGAATGTTGCAATCATGTTATGTTGAATACTAGGGTTATAAATTAATGCTATATTGATGCACGAATCTATGTATTTTACTTTGTCATATGAATGCAAGTAAGAATATCTGTTTACATGGAGATAACCATAATGCATGTTAAATTTAACCAATACTTAAGTGAATATGAGTAAATATAGAAGGTAAGAATAATTACAGAGGCACGTTAGTGCTTGATCTATCTATCAAGGGTCCGCAAAGGATGATCAGAGACTTTCACAGAGGCTTCAAGGATGAATAAGAGAAGTACTTTGATAAGCCCTAAAGGGCTTATCGATCTGCGCAAAGGAAGGTTAGGGCATATAACCGACATCACAACCATATCAGGGTGTAGAAACTTAGTTCCTACATTCCCCCATATTGCTTTGGGTGAGACTTCAGTCCACGCTCTATGGATTGATGCCAAAAGGGCCAGTATTGTAGGGATTTGCTTGGCTACTTAATGCTGAACCTGGGTCAGGGCCCATCAAGCCAACACAAATATATGAGGTCAGTATCATGTGCATATTGATTTATATTGTATGCTTGTATTATGCCTATGCTTATGTTATGGACAGGTTATACCGATGGATATATCAACAAAATGAAAGTTGTGTGGCTTGTGACGTGCTAGGATAAGCATGTATAAGACATTTAAAGAAAGGTTTCTTGGTAAGGATAGTGTGGTTTTGGGTGTGTGGTACTATTGTTGTGCATATGTTGTTTATGTTGTACATGTTGCATTTGTAATGTTGCGTGCATGCAGTATGGTGTATATTTAGTGTGTGTACCTGTTGTTTATACAATGTTATGTACAAGGTGTTAGTACATATAATGTTGTATGAATATTTCATATTCGATGTTAAGTATAGATGGTGATATGTACATGTTGGATATACGATGTTGTGTATATATTGTATTGTGTGCGTGACAGATATGTGGTTTTGTATGCATATGGTGCTCTGCGAGTGTGGGATATGCGGTGTTATGTACAAATGATGCTATGTACGTGTTCGATATGCAGTGCTATGTACATGTGGTGTTGCATGCATGTTGTACATGTGGTGCTATGTACATATGGAGTGGTGTGGATGATGGTACAAGTGGTGTTGCGTGCATGTGGTGTTGTGTACATGTTGTACAAGTGGCGGTGCGTGCAGGTGGTGCTCTGTACATGTCATACATGTGGCGTTGTGTACATGTGGTGTCACATACATATCGTGCATGTGGTACTGTGTACATGTGGTAATGTGTACACATGGCATTGTGTACATGTTGTGTAGGTGGTGTCGTGTACATGTGATGTTGTGCACACGTTGTGTAGGTGGTGCTTGGTACATGTGGCACTAACATATGTGTGGGATTAAGTGCATGTTGTACATGTTGTGTTGTGGTACTATTTATGTGCATTGTGTAGTCACGGTATCGTGACATGTGTATTCATTGTGTTGTACTCTGTGTGGGTACATGTATTGTGTGGTGTTGTATATTGGGTATAGATGTATGAGTTGTGTTGGATATCGAGTGTATGTGTATGCATTTTGTGTTGTCTTGCGTTGTGTTTGGATGTATGTCTTGTGATGTACATTGTGTACATATATGTGTTGTGTCATGTCGTACACCAGATGTAGGAGTATGTATTATGTTGTGTTATGCACTGGGTGTAGGTGTATGTGTTGTATGTCAAGTGTGGATGCATGTATTGCATGGTGTTTTATGTTGTGTGTGGATTGTACGGGTGTGATGTACATTATGTGTGTGTGCACACGATTGCGAAGAAGGCACTAAGTGTTGTTGAGTGAGGAAATCGATCTGGTGTGCACAAAAAGAACAAAGGCAGAAGTAAGCATCGATTAAAGGATAAATATCGGTATATTATTTTAGTTTTACTATGCATGTGATTTATGATTATGGTATATGATGACTATATGTGATATATGATTCTGGTTTATGATGGTTACATGTGATTTATGATGTTGATCTATGATTCTTGTGTTTTGAGCTAACCAGATGTGATATGTTTATACATGATGTTTAGATCAAACAGTTAGTTTTACTTGTTCTGATAGGAAGCGAACAAAATTGCAAGGGTACCTTATTGACAAGCTACCAATGAGGTATGATGTGAATTTATTTCAATTTATTTTAAATCTAATGGAAGTTATGTGCTTGGAAAAAGAATGCATGAACATGGCTGGTTAGGTGGTTGAAATCGATTATAAGAATTGGTAGCAACAACAAAAGAAATTGAAACAGGCAACAGTACATTGGTAAAGCATTCAGGAGCAAAGCCATTATGGGACACTGGTACCCAATAGTGTCCATTGATTTCCATGAGCATGTTATGACCAACATGATGGTTTTGAGGCAAGTATATGCCTTGGTTGTTTGATCTTCTGATGTAAGGAAGCCTTGCCAAGGGATGGATCGCCCAGGATAGGGGATGTCAGGGAACTTGGAAGGTGAGTGACTGCATGGAAGGGGTGACTGGATTGCCCGAGGGATTGGTCATGAGCATTGCCAAACAGAATCAGATGCACATTGGGAATGCACCCCAAAACAATGAGCTGGTAACTGTTCGCTGAGAGGACAAGTGGCGCAGGATTGTAGCACTAGACATTGGACGCAACTTTGACTGCGGTAGTGGATTCTAGACTTCCTGGGAAGGAGGTGAATCCTAGTATTACTTCGAGGGTGGAGATGTGAGCCTGTTGATTCCCTTGTTGCGGATGCATGCATCATATCCTCTATTTGTTGGTTTAGCAAATGTGCATATGTGTATATGTGGTTATTGTAAATACCGTAATGAGTTGTGTTATAAAGCTCTAGTATGTGATACGGTTGTTATCTGGTCATGTTGTCATGACGTTTTGCTTTTGAGCCGGTCATTCATTGTAAATACTACATCAAGTTGTGCTATAAAACTCCATGAACAATATGCTTCTTTCAGTAGGTTGCTAAGGTATATGAGTGATTGAACATCGAGGATGGTGTCCCCAATGGGGAGTGTTCTGTAACAACCCTGGTGAAAATTCCATGTAATAAAAGCTAAAAACAATAACCATTGTTGATGGGACACTTATTACAAGTTGAATGTTGGGCAAGACATCCTAGGGGGTGTTCATTTGGTTGTTTATTGCTAAGGAAATTGGAAAAAGCAATGGCTAAGGCTTTGGAAAGGAAAAATGACATTTTTGGCACAATTATTTATGAAAATAATGGAAATTAGGAGAAAAGGGAGGTGAAAGGTCACAAGTTACATGTGAGGAGTCAAATGAAGGAAAATAATGGAAAATAATGGAAAATCAATAAAATAGAGGCCTCATTCATAAAAAGGTTTATGAGGATCAGTTGGTAACCTTTTTGTTAGTTTATCTTTGGAGCTCTCTCATTAATCTCTCTCTCTCTCTCACCCTTGGACACTTAGAGTTTCTTGGAGCATTTTGGTGGGTCAAGAAGGGAAAATAAGACAAGAGAAAGCAAAGATCAAGCAGGGTAAGGTAGGATCAGTAGCTACAGTAGGCTTCATTGCAAGTATGGACTAACATGTGTATTTTCCTTGCTAGATTTGGCATCCATGTTTCTTTTCTACCATGGCATGGATTTTGCTAGGTGTGATAGTATTTTCAACCTAACCTTGCCATTTACTGATAGATTTGATGAGATGAGTTCTCTCATTTGATTTATGTGGGATGGTCGGATAGGATTCCAACTTGAGTGGGGTGGATCTCTGAATTGGCAAACACATGGTTTGAGTGGTCCCTAAACCGGAATGAGGATCATGAAGCCACTGGCCTAGCAACCCCTGAACTAAACTGTGGGTTGTGGTAAAGCCATATTGTGTGCCTTGATGGGCCTAGGAATCCTTTCCTTTGAATGGCGGGATATACGGTAAAGCCAAGAGGTGGATTTTCTCTCTGTTGGGCTTAGTGATCTCTGGATGGGATGCTCGTAAAGCCTGGAGAGTATGTCTCTGTGTAGGGCCTAGTGATCTCTAGATCAGACTATGGATGCACAGTAAAGCCTGAGAAACGAGGAGGCACTCAAATTCCTCATGGTGTAGGCAGAGAACTCCGATGTCATCCATGTTGATTGGTACTTTTGGTGTGCTATATGAGTCCCACATTCATGCTTGGAAAATGGAACACGAGTGATTGGCTGATGAGAGACTTGGGTGTAAATGTATTGATGTATATGTGGATTTGGATGGCTGATATGTTTATGGTATTTATGTTCCTATTATACTAGTTATATGTACATTTTATGGCAACATCTATGTATGGATCTCAACATGTTTTTACTTGTATACGAATGGATAATGTGTTTATGACCTGATAGAGGATAATGCAACAATTGTCATGAGGGAAGGATGGTTAATAGCGATTCTCATATAAGGATGTGATCCCTACACTTGATTATGTTGTTTACACTTGTAGGTTACATGTTGATGATGTGTTTGACGAAATGACAGTCATGGCTAGTAGGGGTCTGGTTATGGTCTTGTTCAGCTTATTGCTTTTGGATCATTGTTTCCCTTACTTTTACTAATTTAAATCTATCACTCCATTCTGGGCAGTGGCCTACACTCTGGGCCTAAAAAGGTGTCTTAAATCTAGGGGTCGTTGGCATAGAATTGGCAATTTTGGTCTCTAGTCGCTGGCAAGAAAGCCTATCAAAGCGACTTTGGGTTGTTGGTTGCTACCTTGCCCATAGCATGAGAGTGACTATGGCAAAAGTGATCCAAAACAATAGTGGGACCCAAGGACAGGTTGTCTAAGTGGCTAACTTGTCTCCTGAGGGTTATGTTGATGATGTTGGATAACTGCGTGTGATGTTTCATCGATTCCACTTCCTTAAGGTCACAAAGGAGGTCAAATTTGATCATAGTGGCATCTCGTCTCATGTTTACCCTGGTTGGCATGATTACTTGGGTAGATGTGGTAGGAGGGTGTTACACAACCAAGGATTCCAGGACTAGTAACTCAACCCAAGTTGTTACAAGGCCTCCAAAGCGTTTGTCCAACCAAGGCTCCAGGAACTAATAACTCACCCCACTGCCAAAGTAACATAAGCATCAGCCATAAAAACAAAAGATAAAACCCACAACACCATGGCTATCTAGGAAATGGCAAGGCTAGGTAAAACCATTGTCAATCTAGACAATCCTCCATGCCGATGACATATCATAACCAAATAAACACATGCATATGTCATGCATGCCAAAACTAGCAAGGAAATCATACATGCAACTCAGTAATTGCAAGAGAAACCTGTTGTAGTTATTGATCCTGTTGTCCCCCTACCACGAGGGTTCACTTAATGAACCTCTGGCCTACCACCTGCTTTCATGGCATATTAAACAATACCCTTAATTTGACTACATATTGGAAAATACCCCTAAAAATCACATTATTTAACCCCCTACCAATACGAACCCAATATACCTTCCCAATTTAAAAAACCCCTACTTCCACTAGATATTGTAGGTATCCATTTTTTTCATTAACATTTTTTATACCCCTTTGTATTTTATCATTAATTTTGCACTCCATTTTTTATAACTGCCAATATAAAAACCCTTTACCCCATATATACCTCCCAATATATTATGCCTTTTTTTCCTCAATATAAATCCCCCAATATGAACCCATGTGGTATGGTATTTCCCCCCATGCCCCCTACACTTTCCTGCTTTTCCTCTGCCTTCTTGCTCCAAATCCCAATTATTCCACACTTCTCCATAGAGAGAGCGAGAGAGAGAGAGAGATTCTCGCTAAGCTTGGTATTGCATATTCTATTTGTATTTTCTTTTCACTCCACCATAAAGGCTCTAGGGCATACTTACACATCACCCTCTCTTTAATGTTTTTGTTATTCTTTGATTATAAAGCAAGATAATCTCTTGCATCTTAGGGTGATTAGCACTACATGTACATCTAACAAAGTTGAAAAGTTGCAGTGCGCTAACAAAAGGATAAATCCAAGCATCCATAAAAGTAACATCCTCACAATAATAAGAAAAATAAGGAATCGAAACCCTCTTAACCAATGTCTACTGTTAAGGGTCACAAAGGACTAAAATCAAAAAGTAAGAAGACTAACCAACATTGCAATTTTTGTGGGTGAAATGGTCATTTAGAGTCTAAATGTTTTGAAATTATGGAGGCCTAAGAAGCAACATTAAAGAAGCACAACATCAATATTTATTCTTCTCCTTCTAACTCTTCTTCTCATGGATATGCACTTTATTCTTGTGGCTTTTCCTTCAATGCAACATCTACTTCTTCAAATGAGTGGCTTATTGATTCCGGAGCATCTCACCATATGACTAAGGACAAAACCATTTTCTATCCTCTTAATGAATGTAATGTCAAACAAATATTTGTTGTTGATGATAAATCTATTAGTGTTATAGGTTTTGAAGAATTAAATTATATGTTGGCCATTTTAATGATGTATTATGTGTTATAGTATCTCCTACAATCTGATATGAACGTATCAAATCACTGTTTCAAGGGTAGATAAAATAATAGAGTTTTCACCTCACCAAGCTATAATCAAGGATTTAAAAAATCATAAGCATGTCCTGACAACTAAAGTTGTTGATGATATGAAGCTTGTATGCACACACACACGTGCGTGGGGGTGATGTTCTCGCTAAGCTTGACAATGCATGTTCTATTTGCATTTACTTTTTACTCCACCATAGAAGCTCTAGGGGATAGTTACACACCATATTTTTGTGATTCTTTGATTAGAAAACAAGATAAGCTCTTGCATCTTAGGGTGATTAGCACCACATATACACACACATATATCAATCATCCTTCATTTCTATTTTACAATTTTAATTAAATTCTAAGTGTTTTTAACTTAAATAGATAATGTCCAAGGCAAGAAAATTTATTGGGATTTAAAGAAATTAATTAATTTTCAAACTAGTGGACTTGAATCACATTGTGTACTCCAAATACAACTTTCACCTTTTCTAAGCTTCATTCATATCATAAATTCCTTGAAGTTGAAACCGTGAATCACTAAAGATGGGCATTTCAATCAATACATGTGCTTTGACATTTTTATTATCCCATTTGACTTTCTTTTGTAGCACTAGCCTTGGCCTTTTCCTTTCCAAAGAATCTAATGCAACCCTTCATGTCGTAACACATCCTCCATATGGGATTTCCATACAAAGTAGTTTGACATTGGTAAGCAAAATATCACTTGGCCTAGTTATATTAAAATACGTAAGTAAGGTGGTTTTAGTATTTATTTGTGAGCACTATGGTTTCTAGTTAGCCAACACAATCTTTGATTACTTGTGCCTCATATCTTGTATTCATGCATCTAATCTACATTGAATCCTTATCTTTGAATCATTGCCCTAATGATGAATCCTTGTATGAATTTGAAAAGTCGACCTAAAAATGACTACTATGAATAATTCCTTGGAAGATTTGTGCTTTGAAAATACACACCATATAAATATGAATTTTGTAATGATAGAGTGTTGTTAAATAACTATATGATGTTTGATTTATTAAAAAAATATTGATGATTAAAATACTTTTAAACTCTCATTTTTATTGTTAAACTCGACATGTGAAAGCATCTTAAAGACCCCTAATATCAAACATTGCAAACTTGTAATAATAACAAGGTAATATCATAGAATGATTAAATCACTAATGCCACAAATGTACCCTCTCATCAAGAGTAAGTTGAACTTTTAAGAAGAATGTCACTAGAATGGTGTGTTGATACAATAACAATTTTATGACAAGTTAATTTAGTATAGATAAGCCCTAATTTGAGTGCCTTCACCTCTCCTAATCTTTATACTCTTAATAATATGTTAATGTTGGGTTGTACACCATTTTTACCTCTTCATTCCATGATTGATTTAAAATAATTTTTTGGTCTTTTCAACTTCCCAGAATGTAACCTTGTGCCTTTATAGTTGAGATTTCTCTCATAAAGTTGCATGGAAATGAAATTATTTTATGTCAATGTAGTTCCACCATTATATCCTATCTATGTCTCACCTTGGTTGAGAGATTAACGTCTAACCTTAAAGGAAATTATATGAACAATTATGTTAAACTTAGTGTCAATGCCAATTAATTAGTGAGACTTTTACATATGTATCATTTGCCCTCACAACAAACCATTAAAAATGAGTTAATGATGGTTAGATATGATGCCCTTCTCCAAGACATAGGCCAAACTTAAAGGCATTCACCTTCAAAATAAAAGCATTAAAGTCTAAAAGCATGATTTTCTCATATTTGCACTTGAAAAGTTATTTATCTTTATAAAATGGGAGGATGCAAATAAGACATAAAAGGAGTCGTGTTCCTTATCTATGTTTAAGTTATATAAGCACAAGCTCATTCTCAAATTATGTTAGTCTTATTTTATTTATTTTTTATCAAACCATTAATAAATCTTTCTTTGTCAACCAATCGTTTGACACCATATTATATTTGCCACAAACAAATTAGTTGACGTTTGGAATATTATTAATTATCTAAATATATTCTAAAGCATGGTTGAAATATTAATAGTCAAAATGAATATATATATATATAATATATATATATATATATATATATATATATATATATATATATTATATATATGAAAGTCTACTCGAAGGAATCACTTCTTACTGACCCATTAGCAAAGCCTAACCTCAGAAACATTGATGACAACAAAAACTCAACCAATTAAATTAACTATTAAAACTAAAATAAAATACATTTATAACATTACTCATATATAACCCTATAAGTTTAATAAAACCTAAACCAATATTTGAAAGCATAGACACCCTATTATAAAACATACCCAACACAACAAGGAGAGAAGGGAATGGTTGTGCTCTTTTTCATCCTCATGCTATGTATACTAAAGTTATGGCTTTGAGAACTATACAATTTAAATATTATTTAATACAAATGCTATAACGTTATAACCTTATTGGTTATAAATAAATTAAATATAAAATTTAAATTAACTTAATTTTTTACTCTCCTTGTTATATATAAGTATATAAAAATCTTAATACATCATGAAACAACACTATGGAAAAACTTTTATGATGGTTGAAAAGGGATTTTTCGATTTTCATGGTTATTGATGTACAATCTTTGGGATTTAGAAAAGAACGTGGTTGGAAATAAACAAATGCTAAATCGGAGCTACTTTCGCTATTTAGTTTAAACATAGTTAAATTACAGTAAAAATACTAATTCAAACTAGTGTTAAAGTTTAGAATTCCATCAATTTGAATTTTACTAATTAGTAAAGTCCTCATCTGTGCAATTAAAGAGCAGGGCCCTAATTTTAATACTTGTGCAAACATGGCTTTAAAAAACTCTAATATATTATGCTTGCATTAATATGAAGGGCATATTAATAAAGTACCTACCTATATTGAACTCCTTACTCGTTGGGCTGAAAATTTCCGTGCAGATGTTGATTAATTGAAGATTTTGCTTTGAAAGACATTTCAAATAATTTGATTTGAAATTTTCTTGCCAAGACTATGTGTTGTTATCCAATACCATCAACTGAATCCCCAAACCACATGCACAAGAAAATGTGCACCCTACAAAAGTGTGCCAAGCTACCCTACAATAAAATAAAAACTTTAAAAACCATAACGATCAAGGATCAAGTACCTATTCATGAATCCCTATGGTTATTATAAAGATTTAAAATCCTTTTAACATAAACCTAAAAGGAATAAGTAAGTTAATAGATTACCATCCCCAACAACAAAAATATAATAGACAGAAATACACAAATGATTGTTAATGAATAGGGCATGAAACCCACAACACCAAGATATAAGTTATTCATTAAGGATTCAAAAAGATGATGTGAAGAATACAGAGCTCTTTCAATCCTAGGTAACATGTACAAGTTAAAGGAGGACAACTATGCTATGTCAAAGAAACTTTACTACATATAAAAGATGAAACCTCTTATGCTAACTGTAGCAGTAAATTATGTGTTCACGTATTAGGAAACTCAATAATACATTTTTTTTTCTTTTCATTGGGTAACTGAGCCACTTTATCCGGAAGGAGGATTCTGTCAGATGCAACAACTAAGGTAGGATCAAATCAGATAATTTTATCAATGAGATGGGACTAAAAGGTACAATCAGCAACAAGAGCCTGTGTGAGTGCACAAAGCTACTCCAAAATCATAAAATAAGATACTCTAACAAAATACATGAAAATTATAACAAGCATCTGTGGAAAGAAATGAAACAGAGCAAGGGCTAAAGCCTAGAAGCACAAGGCCCTAGCTCAACATCAGCATTAAAAATCAAAATAAGAGTATAGGCAACATGTTTTTTTTTAGTTTACAGAACATAACAAAAATAGGAAAATCTAGACAACTATTATTTATAAACACCAAATTGAAGGTGGAAATGTTCAAAACATATATGTAATTAAGAAGTTACAAATGTTGCTACAGTAATATTAGTAAAAAAAAGTCTTTTTGATTGGCATAGTAAAAAAAAAAAAAAACATTTCTATTGTTTTATCAAGTTTGGAACAAAAAATTCGAAATTGTTCACTATCATGTTCATTTTCCTTTCAACATTAGGCTCTTAAGTCTTGTGATATCATAGACTCTTGTTTTTGAACAATGGTCAACCCTGCAATAAGAGAAATAATACAAAATGCTTATTATGCTTGTATAAATAGAAAACTAAAGAATTTTTTTATATGACTAAACACTGAAAGTCAAAGAATGAAGTTGTTACCTAGGGAGGCAAGACAAACTTGCTAGTTGAGACTACAACTGACTTTCTTTTGCTTGTCGTTGTGGCCAGTATCTAAAATCTCATTGTCGCCATTTAGAGTGAAGATACCGTGAACTTGGAGATTGCACAACATATAAATTGTTTTTATTTTTTTCTGCAAATATTCTTGGTAAGACATTTGAGCTAATGTTGGCAACAATTGCTTTAAAACTAGCCTATTTCTAAGGCAACATTGCAATGTGTTGTTATTAGTAGTTCTTATAATGCAGTTGATACAATGCAGAAAGAGAAAAGGAGTATTTTGTTTGCATTTAGTGCAAAATATTGACATATCTTCTATCGTTATAGTTGATGAGATTGGGCAACTGCAAAGTGCACACAGGTTGAAACGGTGTGGAATATGCATTTGCAACGAGAAGTGTTCCTTGTACTTGCTAGAAAAGAAAACTAGTCAACAGATGTATAATGGAAAATAAGTAATTGTGTAATTAAAAATAAGTAGATTATTGGATATGTATGTACTTGGTTTTGTCTGTCAATTAGTTTTCTAAGATCCTGTTATATTTTAGTATTCAAATTTTGTGATGAATGTGGCTTGTGTTGTACGAAACATTTTTTCCGTGAGGTCTTTTCTTTTTGTTATGCTTTTGAAGAGCATAATCAACATTTCTCCATTTTGCAGTCTATGCTCAATTTCATCGTAGATAGGCATAAATTTTTCAAATACTTGAAGTTGCGACATAAAGGACAAAAAAAAACAAATCTTGTTATTACATAAAGACAATAAATAAAAATTCATAAAGCTTATGGGTGAATGGTGTAAGGCAAAGCAAATTACCGATGCCATATCATCTTGAGAACTTCCATCTTTAATTTGCAATGTATGTTGCATGCCAACTTTTTGAGCTGCTATTACAAGTGCTGCAATTGTTCCTATTAGGAATGTTTCTATGCTTTCTCCCAATTTTTTTATTGTTGCATTGGGAGCAAATTTGTATTTTGTACAAATTGAGCTAATGTTTTCTACAATGCATGTGCTGTCTAACAACAAAATGCGATCACAGTTGCCGCAATTGTAAATTGTTTTGGTAGAATCTGGAAATTTGTCATTGCAATTCCTTTTCCTGGCAAGATCTTTTGATTGTGTTTTTCGATGAGGTCATTTGGAACAACCAATGTGACTGTCATCGATCCCTGCTGATCAGTGAGATCTGCATGCAATATTTGATGAGTTTTTTGTGCTTTGTCGAGAAATATGTTGTAGACAACCATTACATCACTATGGAATAATTTTTTATTTTCATGGATGTTCAATGCTTCAATTGATATTGGAATTATCGATGGTGCATTTGAACTGTGCACATATCAAGCACATTAGAGTCAATTACAAAGAAACAATGTTCATGTGTATATTACAATGTGACAAATGCAAATAAGTGATGGGCATGGCTTGACTTGCCTTGTCGCTTCTTTTGTTAGTTGTTTTTCTTGCTCCAATGTTATGTTGATTTGTTGCTCAAGGCTGCAAGGTATTTGTTTCATTGCAAATGATAATGAGTGGAAAATGGAACAAGTGATATTGGAGACATGAAAACCAATTTCATAAATATATATATGGTGAATGGATATTTTCAACAATATATGTAAATATTTGCCTTATGCGTTTTTGGTCGTTGCAATTTTGATCCATTTTAGCTCTATAAGAGAAAAGGGAATCACATTAGCAACTTCTTTGGATATGGATACAATAGATGCTCACAAAAGAACAGTAATGAATAGCTAAGTTTCAATGAAAATAAAAGGGGAAAGAAAATGATATTAATTGCAAATATGGAAAGAGTTCGATGTGTTTTGTGATTCATTTGCATGTTCATGGTCCATTATGAGACAGATTGTGTCATGATCTGACCAATATGTATCTAGCTTGTAAATCTTGTAGTTGTTTATTATGTTATACCAAACATGGTCAATGAGTGATGCGTGCACATAGGTATTTGTATCTAGTAGGAAATGGAGGTTGTGGCTATGCATATAGTCTTTTACTATCTTTGTTCTAGTGTTATCTTCACGCATGTTAACATTGAAATCTCCTACGATGATTATTGGTTTACTAATAGATATATTGAAACATGTTTTTTCAATAATATCTAGTATACTGGGCAATGTGGCATAGGGCGTTGTGTAAACATTAACAATTGTAATTTGAATTCCATGTAGAATGATATTTGTCATTCATGATTCTACATTATGTTCTTGAAATTGCATATGCTCAGCAATTCTTATGTTTTTTTTTGAAACATGTGAGCAATCCATATTTATAATGGCTTGATATGTAATTAAATGTTTTGAACTTTTGTTGCAATATTTCTTGTTTCAAATGTGTTTCCTGTAAACACATAATATTAGCGTCCATTAGATCATAGTCATTGAGGACATCATTGATATAAGTTTATAGGTTGTAAGTGTTTAAAGAGAAAATTGATGTGTATAAATGTCTATACAAAGATTGATAATTATAATCTAGTTCCCATTTTGGAAATTGCCGTAGATAGTCCATTTCAACTATTATTTTATGCTTGACTTTGAAATTTTCGTTCTTTAGTGGTTTTAATAGTAACAAGGATTTCATGTTCCTAACACGAGACGAAGTTGTATAGACTAATCCATGAGTTCGTATTCCAATAGGATCAAATACAAGGTTGTCTAGACTGAGGCCTTGGGATCTATGGATTGTGCGAGCACATGCCAATTGAACAGGAAACTGTTTTCATATTTTGATACAACCTGTTTTTGCTTCCACTGTTATTGGTTTTGATATTCACAATATGGGGATCCAATCTTTGAAAATGCCTTCACTATAGAAGTGAGCCAACTTTTTTTCTTGGTAATGTCCTATGTTTGCATCGAACAACTTGATCCATATGACATCAATTTCATTTGTTTTTATATATGCTTTAATGATTCTGCGTGCTCCATTAACAAGGTCATCTTGTGAATCATAATTTCCAACATAGATCTCAACTAACATGTTTAATTTTACGACTATTTGTGAAGGCAACATTGTTGTATGTAGATGGGAATGGAAATCACCATGGTTTTCTTCTTCTTGATCGATTGCATCGATAACAATATCATCTCCAGGAACAACTGACAACATTTTATTCTTGTGCAAAGCGACATCTTTTTTTTTATAAAAAAGATAGGGGAAAGCAGGGTCAATAGGTGCAGGTATAACACAATTTATTTTCAAATATTGCAAATCATATTATGTTTGAGTGTTTGTTCGTATTCTATTCAATATTGATATGAATTGCTCATTTCTCTAATGCATTGTAATATGCAATTCATAACACTTTACATTTTCTTGCCAAAAGTCATATGGGACTGGTTGTTTGTTGAGAATAGGTAGTTCAAATATCAATGAGTCTTGTATCAGTTGTGCTTGATAGAGATCACCACAAAAATTGATATCAACATTTCCGAAATACATCAATGCAAAACAAGAACCGACTTCCAAGTAGCGAAACCTCGTCAATTAAAACTAGTCTCAATTCTTGGTAAAGTTTTTCGAGTGCATCCAATGTTTCATTGCTAAGCGGTGTGGGGGTAGACTTGTTAAAAAGCATAAGCAATGTAGAGTGGATTGTTGTCTCAACTGCATTATATGCAACTTTTCCTATGTATGCTAGTATCGAACCCCTTGGTTTCAAAGGATCAATTGAATGATGTGCATCACAAAGCTGCATGAACATTTGGAAGATTACTTTTGTGGTGAATGTTTTGCCAATTCCAGCTCCTCCAGTCAAGAATAAATATAGTGGTTTGTACATGTCCATACGCTTCTTCATTGCAATGTCTTTGATAATTGCTTGTTGTTCTCTATTGAGCATTCTTCTTAATCTATGATATTCTACATTTGTGAGTAGAAATGGATGCTCTGATAAGTGGAATCTGATATTTAGTTGTCTCCTTCTTTCATGATGATGGGAATGTTGTAAATCTATTTCCAAGTCATATTTTCACTAAGTTTTTCAGTGGTTCTTTGCTTCTTCATTGTACTAGTGGGATCTATGGTGTTATTTTGGATGTCTTGAATGACATTTTCTAAATCAACCCATTGATATTATAAGTGAAGTTGGACTTATTTGTTTTTATTGTGTTTTCATGTAACATATAAGCAACTTCCCATGATAGCAAGTTTTGTATCAATGCACTTTCACTTTTTTCAAATGGGACATATAGCAAAAGCTTTTCTGTGCAATAGTTTTAATAGTCAGTGTGTTTTATGTATTTCACGAATCGTATGACCTTTGATTTTTTGTTTTTTGAAATGGGTGTGCCATTTTTGTTATACATTGAAGCAAATTCAGCAAGGCATATATGTTTAATATCATTAGGGTGATTGATATAATAATAAAATGGAACTACACATGACATTTTTGGAGTTGTCATCTTCCCATTTTAGCAGGAACGATGGTTTGAGGAAAAATGTATGTTCATCCATTGGTGTTGTGTTTATGAATATGCATTCTCGTGAACTATGATTCAATGGAAGAGAAAGTGTTATATGGACTTCTTATTGAGATGAGATCCGTTGGAGATTAAGTAAAGCATTGCCCAATGAGTGTATCATTTCAATAGCATAAAGCTTGCTCTTTTCATGTTCTCTTCTTATCCCTTTAAATGCATTTGTCATTGATTTGTTAACTTTTTTCATGTAAGAAGTGCAATATGATGCAGTTGCATATGCATTTAGGACAAATTGCGCATCAATATTTTCATTCCATAGCTCTGGCATATTCCTTGCAAAGTTATTATTCCAAATGTGCGAGGGTTTTCATTCCAATAAAATCATTGGTTGCTTCAATGTACTTTGTATTGCTAAGATGTAATCAGTGTTAGTTAAATGCAATTCATCCAAAAACTCGTCAAATGTGTTGTTGCTATCATATTGTTTCTTTTCCAAGATGTTATATATGAATTTTGCTTTTTCATTTAATGTGTCATCTACCAATCCAATTGATTCAAGAACTTTTGTGCTTCTCATGGGTGGCATTGGGAAATTGTATCTACAATGTGAGTTTTTTCTCTTTTTGCAACTTTTTATATGGTGGTGTTCATGTATTTTTGCAAGCTTTGGATCAAGGTGATCTATGCTACAAGTCAAGTAATTGTCAACAAAGTTTTGAATGTCAAAGTTACTATTGACTCCATATATTGGTGCATTTTTAACCCATAAAAATCCATGTTTATGTTCGCTTCCTCTATTTTGGAATTCAGTTACAATGTAGTAATCAACTATCTATCTGATGAATGTTTTTTCTTCAGATATCATTTTTTTAAGGCATTAATTCTATGCCTATAATAACGAGTACAAGTTGTTGGATTCTTTCTTATGAGATAGTCGATGTTATAGTCTTCTATTGTTTCAATATGTTTTCTTTTTTTCCTCTTGCTATGTAATTTGGTCAATGTATTGACCAATGGAGTCCATTGATGTTCGACACTTGTAAATGTGACGAAGAACATTGGTGGGCCTTGTTGACATATCATGGCAAATATATTTTTCTTCATTTGTTGTAGGAAATCAAGAGAAATTCTTATGTGCTTGAAATCAATGTAACCAATGTCACTTTTAAGAATGTTGTCCAAGTTTGGTTTGTTTTTAACGTCTTTTGCTAGTAACTTTCTTCCTTTTAATTTCCCTTTTCCAATTCTTATTGAAATGCATGCAAGGAATTTTCAATTATTATTCACAATGTTTTGAAAAACAAATTTGTTGTGTGGTAAGAGAAGTCACCACTATGGTGCATTAACTCCCATTGTGCAATTTTTTGGTAGCGAAATATTTCTACAATGTCACCATCACATGGGTCTCCCAAAAATAGGGTTGGAAAATTCATTTCTTCTGCATATTTGTCTTTGAAAATTCAAAGGGGACATTGCCCTTCAGCTGGAACAAGTTCAATCATATTGTCTTGTAAATCATGGATGCATTGGGATCCTATGTATCCGTGCACCAATGTTTCAGTTGGCATTTCATTTTTTGAATCACTACTTGTTTGATTTTTGTCTTTAATGTAGTTATTTTCAATTGGAGTATTTGAAGTAGTTGATTGTAGGATGCTATCCCAATTTCCATTTATGTGTATGTTTTCAATTCTATAAAGGTGTTGAGAACATAGTTCCTTCAATGCTTCCATGACATTATGCACACAAAAATTTCCTGTTTGAAATGCATTTTTATATTCCTGTCTCTTTTCAATGAAACAACAATTGTTGTTGCGTTTTCCATGTATTGTGGCAATGCAGTTTGAACAATGTCTGTTTGGACAGGAACATTGATGATCGATCATGTTAAACCCATTTGTGATCGTTTGTGCCCCCATTGCCTTATTTATGCAAATGAAATTCTTAACGCTACAAGACGTTCTTCAAGTTCTGAGAGTGTGGGTACAATTGGCAATGGTTTGTTCTGCCTAATGTTTTCAGGTATAGAAAATTATGGCAATTTTCCATTTCGAAGTGCTCTTTTGCAAACCTTGCTTATTACTTTCCTAGGCATATTTCTATGGCTTTTAGATAAATTTACATATATTTGTACGAAGGCTTGTCCAATCCTCTCCATATTCTTGTGAAACTGCAATTGTTTACATATTGGACATTTTTGCTCAGGTGTCCTCTATCTTGGCTAGGTAAATCGTTATAGGGTTTTTCTTGGATAAGCAATTATGTTTATTCTGTGATTTTTTTCGCATACATTTTTAAATTTTTCTGTTTGTAATCGTAATAGTTGTTCTAATCTATGTACATTTACCCTAGTATTTCTATCTTTTGTCATTGGCGTAATACCATATTGCAATTTGTCTTGATGCATAGGTGCATTTTTTGACATAGATCCATGTTGCATGTGCAATGATGTTGTTTCTATTGGAAGAATTTGAAAATGTATATTGCTTCTGTTGCTATGTCCATCTATTGACAAAGGAACATAATGGGTGTGAAATGCATCCATTTCAAACAACACTATATTGTATGTTTAACTCGAAAAGTTGTTGCATTGGTAGTAATTGACAATGCTCCTAGTTACAGAGGACCATTCATGTATGTTTACTTCGAATAATATCGTTGCGCATTGCAAACAAAAAGGCCTACCTTCTACTCCACCTTTTTCATATGGCATTGCCATATTGATAAGGTATGTCTGCCAATTTGCAATTTTATTTTTTTTTAGTTTTTATGACATCATTTGAAAGATATTTTTATAAACAATGCAATGCATTGTTTGCATTGCACATGATCGAATTGCAGAATGACTGCACAATGTTAAGTCTTAACGATTCTACATCAAATTCAAGTGCTATCAAATAACAAAGTGCAAAGAAAATGCTATCTCCACAAATGGATATAGTATTTGTTCTTTTATGTAATATAGGACCTTTCATTTTATCATTCATTATTTCCCAATAGCTTTGTAGATCTTTGCAGGGAGGAGAAAGGTATTCATTTCATATTACAATTGATCGAGCTATTTTTTTGTACAACAATGGTTCATATTTCCCATTAAGGGGGTTCTGATCATGGAACAATATATGCAATAGATTTGTTGTTTTGTTTGAATTAAGTAGCAAAAACTTTTTTTTGTTAATGACCAAATTCCTATTGATAAGTTCAACCATTTGGCTAGCCATCATATGCAAAATGTGTCTCCCCATAGTCCTTGTTCATTCTCAATAGGACCATTTGAAGTGGGAAGACGCATTATTTGCAAATATGTTTTGACGTCACAAATTCCATGAAGCTGATAAAGGAAGTCAGGTGCTAGCTCGTGATTGAATGATTTCAGTGCTTCTATGTGACCTTGTTCAAGGCACATCAAGAAGTGTTCTATTGTGCCATTTTGCAATTTAGTGGACATATATCGAAAATGAAAAAGGACTTCAATTGCACTGAAAAGACAATCGCCTGGAGTGTATGAAAATGCTTGAAGTCTAAAAATTTTGTTGGTGTTCAAGACATCATCAATAGTGGTATCATTGTTACATTGTTTTTGTGGTTTGTAACTATCAACATCAATAATTTCAGACATGTTTATATAGTTATTTGGTGAAGGTTTTTGTTGAAATTGGCTAGCTAAATGCAATTGTCTTGTTGTTGGAGGATTGGGAAATTTGGAACAAGATAGGGAAGTTGTATTTGCAATGAAACAGAACGAGCAAAGTGCATTACAATGTGTAACTAACTTTACATTCTTAATCCCACGTATTTGCAAGGAAACTTTGCAAAAGAAGACAATGAAGTTGTCATATAAGTTTCTATATGTGGAACCAATATCTTATGACATATAACGAAAGCATGAGGGAACCTCAAGAAACGAAAATGATGATGAATGAATGCATAACTCCTGAAATGGTGTCTAATTCTCATTTGTAATCTCTTATTGCATCTTAAAAGAAATACATTATTGGGTACGAAAGGATCTTGACTTGTTTCTTTTACCATCATTGCGATCACAACAGATCGTGAAAGTCAATAAAGGATGAAGCATAGATTCTAAATGCTATGCAAATCATTTTCATACATTACAAGATTGTAAGGAAAATCAAGTTTTTCTGTGGAATAACTATTTCTTGTTCTCTTGATCATTGTTGGTTGTATTTTCTTATTGCTTGTATTACTACTGATATGTATCCACATTAAAGCAAAGCCATAGGAAATCAAAAAAGCCATGTACTTTAACAAACTATCAAGAAGAGAAACAATGTTCTTGACAAGAACTACAAGTTAAGTGACATGGTTCTAATTCGCCTATAATAGGACTTCGTAATAGCGTAATTACACATAATGTGTAGGCCATGAATATAGTTTTCAAGTGTTGTCTATGCTATATGAAAGTAATGTTGACGTTTTTTTTTGAAAGGAATTTAGTTTAAGTATTGATATTAGTTAAAATTTAGAATGTTTTTTTAGTGCAAGAGCAACATTCAAAGAAAAAAAATATGGACAATGTTTCTATTCAAGAATTTGAATCCAAACAACGCATAACTAGATCTGAAAAAGTATAGAAAAGAATATGATCACCATTCTAAGAAAAAGGAGAGAAATTTGCATACTTGTTCTTGTATATGCTAAAGAAAAGCTATTGAATCTAAACGGAAGCAATCGACCCATGACCAGGTCCAATCCACAACTTTGAAGTTCCTATGAAGCCAAGATTTACCCCCAAACTCAACAAATGCAATGTAGTTTTCTATCTGCAAGTCAACAATTAAGTTATTAGTTTGATAGTGAACATGTGACATCATATGTGTAAATTGAAATAATCCTTATTAAAATAAGTAAACGGAATGTGCACACCATAAATGTTGTTTAATATTGTCGTTCATGCTACATGAAACTAATTAGTTATTGTTTATATGAAATTATAGAATTGTTTATTAATTTATTCACAAATAAATTATATGAATATTTCTTTAACCATAAAATGAAAGAAAGTCTCATTGTTACATTGGCTAAAATGCATGCAAATGGTGCACACGCTTCTTCGACGCTGAAAAGCTTTGTTTTCCAGTGAGACTAAAAAGCTCAGTGACACCCAAAATCTTGAATTTTGACAGTTGTAACCTGGATTTACGAAATTTCCTACCGGATTTTATCAAAATATTACTGGAATTCCATGATTTTCAGGGCAAAAAAGCAGTTTGGTTAGACTACTGCATATAAAAGTGGCACTAGATAATTGACCATTCAAGCAAAAATGGAAGGAATCTAAGAAAAATGAGACACTAATAAGGCATGCCAAGCCATGTATGCTTCATAAAACACTTCAACTTTGTTCAACAAAAAAAGGTTGTTCGTGTTTCAGCTTGCTAAACTACTCACAATGCAATAATTGTGTTGAAGTTTCAACTGAAGTAGTGCTTTTAAAATACTCTAGTTGTAACATACATGCTTAAATATTCCCAGACGATATACTATTTAACCTTGGATATACCCTCAAAACTGGGCTAATTCAGCGTGCAACCTAAAATGCATAACCTACAATGTTTAGACTGAATTAGTTGTCAATTAATCTTATCTTGAATCCTTTCCAATAGAAGCCTGTAAAAAAACTTCAACGTACTACTTCTAAACCAATGATTGCAAATAGTTAAATTCTTCACAAGATACAAGGGGATCCTCTCACCATAATTTTTATACTCATGTGAGCAACACGCGGGCACTTAACACAAGGCAATTTGTGAGCGAAAGGCATAACCAATCCCTAAATTAAAATCCTAAGCAAAACAATATTATTATGTGAAAGTCAATAATGAATGAGATTAATGTTAGTAGCAAAACAAACAATAAATATACACCTAAATAGAGAGAATACAATGGATTTCAGTATAATATATGTTCCTTCTTGCATACTTTTCAAAGGGTAGGCCATGATAGGGAAAATAAACCATTCTTGTCTGTTATTATCAAACACCTAAGCTTTTTAGATCGGATAATAATGTATAATCACATCAAGTATCATTATGGATTTTAATGTTTTTCATCTTATTTTACAGTTTCGAGGAATTGGTCGTTGGAGGTCTGAGCTTTAAGGCCTCTCCGGTACGGATCTTTGATAAATTTGTTCCTAAGTATTGATATGTATTTTCATTGGCATGGGTAGTGTGACAGGACCCTTGGCCACATGTTGGCTTCTCGTCTGCAGATGAAAGATTTGTTGTAAGAAGAACATCAGATGTTGTACATTAACTGTTAATGCGTTGCGTTGTATATTTTTCTAGCTTATTACAATTTTAACCCCAGGGTCCTCTGATGCATTGAAAAGATCTTGACTAATTAATATAGGTGTCAAGGGAGTAACATCCAGGTTGAAATGTTATTCTAAGAAATCAGAGGATTATGACTTTGCCTATGACGTAGCCGTTGGCAACAATACTCTTCTACTATGGGATGGTGAATAAAAGGGTTCAAAAATACCTCTATACTCACTAGGGATCGGCATTGCCTGCGAGGTCTGCACCAATCCCGTAGAATCACAATATAACCCAAAAAAAATTACATAGAGAGGAAGCAGTTTGGGGATGGGATTCTTCAAAACATGAAGGCCTAAATCTCAGAAGCTCGACTAGAATACATTCTTCCTTGCCTCCTAAAGTCATAAATGAAAGTTTCCCAACACTATATAATGACATAATTTGACTGTAGATTTCTGAAATGTTATGAAATCCAATGGACAAAATTTTAGGGACAAGAGCAAAATCAAAGTTAATTGTTTGAACTAATTATTGTACATGGAATTACAAAATGGTTATCCTTTTTAGATTGTAAATGTTGGAATATCCCAATAGATACCAGTGAGGTCAAACAATTGATCTGTGATTTGTCTGAGCTAAATCAATTGTTTGATCTAAGTGTTGTATGTGGAATTCCAAACTTTCTATCCTTATCGAGATTGTAATGTTGGGACTATCCTAATAAACAACAGTGAGGTCAAACAGTTCAACTCACTACATTGCAGTTATTTTAAAAATATGCCATCAAAATAAATTCTTCATTCTGAAATATTAAATAAGGATACATTAATGTATCAATTTGTTTGAAATTATTGATGGAAAATTAAGATTCTTGTATTTGGATGAAATCAAACAGGACATTCTAATAGTTTTGGGAGAGAAGGATCAAACCTTCAAGCTAGACCAAACCTTCCTTTTGCATTGGTAACCAAATGCAAAATTTTGATTTTTTAATGCAAGTGGAGTTTTAGATATTTTTATAATTTGTTGGTCTTTTCAAGCATAAGTTCAATTTGTCGTTTCATGTTTGCAGACATATTGGAGAGAAGGCTAAGTTGGTGGTGATAAAAGAGTGCATGCATGTTCCTCAGTTGGAGAAACCCTGCACCGAGTTGAACCAGACTCTGCTCAAGTTTCTGCTCTTAGATGGATAATTAAATGCGTAGAAGGTTGTGCGGATAATTAAATGCACAGAAGATGGATACCATGAACATGAATTTCATTGTTCTTTTTGCTGAGAAAATTAATAAACACAAATTTTTTGGAGAGAACAAGTGATAAGGTGTGGCCACAAAAAGGAATTGATATAAGCTAAATATGACTACTGCTTTGTCAAGAGAGATTTCTTTCAAATAGAATGGGTTTCCTAAGCAACACAATTCTAAATTCCAGTATTTGTCTCCTTTTCTTTTCTTTCAGTTTTGAAGCAGTCTTGACCATCTATTAAAACCGAGAGCATAAAAGAAAACAACAACAACAAAGGAAAAGACTTGGCATTGTCAGATGCGGGCACTTACGAATATGTATATGTTCCTGACAGAATCCAACCTTTTAACCATGTTTTTTTTCTTCTAGAAATTGTAGAAACAACGAATTTTAATTCTTTTTTTTTATCAGGTAAAAGTAGGACTGTCTATTAAGCTTAGCTAAAAATACATAATTTACAAAAGGCCACACCCGCTCTGTGAGAGTTCAACAGTCAGCAAGGCAGGTCGAACCAAACCATTTACCCAAAACCAATAGAAACCTAAGCAGGAAAATCTAGAAGAACCGCCAGACAGTTAAGGCATCAGGCCATCTAGTAGTGTTGTCGTGCAACAAAAGAACTATGAAATCCATGGAGAACTATTCCATCGAGCCAGAGGTTACAAAAGGCAGCAGATGACTCGTCGTGGGTCCACAAGAGGTCCCACCACCAGCCAAGCTGAAAAATATCAAACGAACTCGACGAAAATTAAAGCATAACACTCTAATCTTTTTTCGTGTCCGACCAACTAGCATAAACAAATCGCCGCCATTGATCAACAGACTAAGGTCCAATGGTCTTCGTGAATATCATGAATACGAGAAGTGCGAGAGTTAACCACCCGATGAGGGCGGTTTTCTCTCACATCGCCTCGCCACGCGTCGCATGAAGAGTGGAATCAGAGTTGATCTCAAAAAAACCATAAACCAATCAGACCCCGCCTGATATACCACTTGTGGTTTTGGAGTGGTTGAAGCGCAAAAAGACAAACACGTCCTTTTGCCACGTGTTTCCTTCTATTCTGTCTAGCGGGCAGATCTTGAGCCAATCGCGTCCACCACGATCCTCTATCAAACGCCAACTAAGCAAAATGAAAATGGACACCTCACCCTGTGGTGCTATGCAAGTCAATCTTTTCGTCATTCAATCAAAAGAATTCCAAACTATGGAAAATAGCTGAACCAAGGCAGGTTAGATTATATGGGGTTCTCCATCCACCCGTCGATCTTCTGAGTCCCTTTGATTTATCCTGTTAGTCCATAGTTCCATATCCTAGGTTAACAGTCCTGCCACAATTTGGCTGGAGGTAACGAATCCAAGCATACCTAGAATCCCTGTCCCTATTGGTGGCTCCTTCATTTTCCAATCGATCCACTAACATATTAGCTTTCCTTTTTACATGAACAAATCTGACAGTTTTAAGGGTACACAGGTGAGAGTGGATGCGATAAAAAACCTGCAGAAGCTTTTAGTGCTTCGACACTTTCTCTGGAGAGGTTCCATTGCTAATTTTCTTAGCCGCTCTAATGACTTATTCCGAATCTGCTTCAATTATATCATTGTGTGAACTTGAATCCACTAGGATTTCCAAGCGTTGCTCTAATGCTATGAGCTCAACTATGTTATTAGTGGCCTTCCCCATGTGGCCATGGAAGATTTTTTTGTATTTTTCCTTGATCATGTCTTATGGCCCCCCCAAAGCCCGCTAATCCTGGGTTGCCCTTAGCAGCTCCATCAATATTAACCTTTAAGAAGCCATAAGGGGGGGTGGGCTTCCAGATGTTGACACCTTTATTTATAAGGCTCACTTCCTTTATTATTCCCAGAGGACTGATAGACTGGAGACCCAAGTGAAGTAGAATTCTCTCCTCTTGGGGCAAAGGAGGATCTTTAGGAAGGGTCCTCGACAAGCTTCTTATTGTGTCTTTGAGCTACCTTAGAATTTGATCAGTTATGTGTTGGGGCATGCTTGTTTTGTTTTTGAAGATCTGACTATTGCCCTCTTTCCAAACATTCCAGATAACAAAGCCTGGAACCAGAATCCAGGCTTTATTAACAATCTCATTCCCTGAGAAGTTTTTCCTCCAATTCTTCATAGTGTTGGTTATGCTGAGACTATCCCTATCAGTTTGTTTAAAAATGGAGGCCACCTAGTCCCACACCTTTGAAGTGAAAGGACAGAGGTTGAGAAGGTGTTCAATCGTCTCCTCATGAGCGCCACATAGGTAACATTTGGAAGGACCAATGAAGCCTTTCTTGAGGAGATTCTCCCAAGTTAAGATCTTCCTTAGATGCACTAGCCAGATGAATAGCTTTATTTTCATCCAATGTTGACTTTGCCAAAGTTTCTTCCAGCCTTGATCAGGATTCACAAAGTTAAATCTTGTGGCTTCCTGTTTAGCCTCTTTGAGGTTAAAGTTACCTTCGATATTCTTTCCCCATCTCAATTGATCCAATGAGGGGGGTACCCTAATCCTTATATGCTCAAGATCCTGGGTGAGAGCTTCTGCCTTGATCTTCAGCAGGTTTTCATCACTGTATCCTGGATCCTTCCACTTCCTCCATTTTCCATTATTCCTTTCTTGGTCCCAGAAGTCTTTTACCAAAACCATACCTTTGCTATCTGTGTCACTTTTAAGAGCTGCAAGTTCATTCCTATAAAGGTTGGGTTCCTACTACCAATTGTCCTCCCAAAATCGAGCAAGGTCCCCTACTCGAATTTCCCAAAAGCAATGTTGTTGAACAATACTTTTGTTATCCCAGGCAAGGTTCCAAATGTGGGAGCCCCTGATTCGCCTTGACATTCTAATGTGATCCTTCTCCTGCTAGTACTTGGCATACTTTTGTTTCCACAACTTAGCCCAGGTTGCATGCGGTTCCTTAATCCATTTCCACCAAAGATTGGCTCCCGAAACTCTGCTGAGGGTCTCAGGATCATGAAGCCCCAATCCACCATGGCTCTTGGGCTTGCAGAGCTTGTCCCAGGTTACTAAAGCCCACTTCTTTTTCTCTTCCCCTCTGCCCCACAAAAAGTCTCTTTGTATGCTTCTTATCTACTGCTTTATACCTTGGGGAGAAGGAAGAGCTGAAAGCATGAAAATGGGAATGGCCTGCAAGACCGCCTGTGTGAGCACCAGGCACCCTGCCAAATTTAATGACATGCATGTCCATTTTTTGACCTTGTCCTGAAGTTTATTTAATATTGGCTCCCATACTTTCTTGCTTAGAGGTTTGTCAGTAAGAGGGATGCCAAGATATTTGGAAGGTAGCAGTTCCCTTTGAAATCCAAGAATTCTAGTAATGTTTCTCTGAACAACAATATTAGTGTTAAAGAAAAAAACTTTGGTCTTGTTGAGGCTTACCTTTGTGCCTGCTGCCATAGAAAAGTCATTCAAGATGTTTTTGATTGCTTTGGCTTCCCGAACTATGGGTATGCCCTGCAACATTGTATCATCCACAAATTGTTGATGAGTGTTTGCCTCTCCATCAGTGGTAAGTTTGATACCCTGAATTCGTCCTTCAGCATTTGCCATTTTTATCGCTCTATCTAGCCCTTCCATCATGAGGACGAAGAGGAATGGTGAAAGCGGATCACCTTGTCTGAGTCCTCTGGAGGGTATGAAGGACCTAGATGAAGTTCCATTAAGTAGAATGGAAAAAATGGTTGTGGTAACTAATGCCATCACCCACCTTAACCAATTATGGTCAAAACCATAGGCTTTTAGAATTGATCTTATGTAAGACCAACTTGATTTATCGTAGGCTTTCGCTAGGTCCAATTGAATGATCATGCTAGCTTGTTTGTTGCTTTTGAGAGAGTGTACCACCTCATGAGCTTGGATAATGTTGTTGAGGATTTGTCTTCCCTCCACATAGCCTGTTTGCTCCTCTGAGATGAGAAAGGGTAGAAGTGGTTTGAGTCGATTGGCTATCACTTTGGAAATAATTTTATACACCACATTACATAAGGCTATGGGCCGAAAAACCTCTGGAGTCATGGCATTTTCCTGCTTTGGGATAAGAGCTATGAAAGATGCATTCAGATCCTTAAGTACCTTTTTGGATCTTCTTAAGTCTTCCAAACCTCGAGGATATCATGTTTGACTATTTCCCAGTAAGCTTTGAAGAAGTCTACATTGAATCCATTCGGGCCTGGTGCTTTACCATTCTACATTTCAGTAATCACTTCACTGACCTCCTCTTCCGATACTGGCCTTTTGAGATTGTGGTTGTCCTCTCTGGTAACTAGCTTAGAGTTGTACTGAGTAAAATGGTCAATGAACCTAGATTTGTCCTCTAGTGGCTCCTTTGCAATATTGCAGAAGTGTTGTACCAGGACAAATTCCATATAATTGTGAGAGACAAGCTCAATACCTTGAGAATATTTGATCTTAGTGATTCTATTATGTGCCCTGTGAGCCATAGTGGACTTATGGAAGAATTTTGTATTTCTTTCTCCCTCTCTAATCGATTGTATCCTTGATTTCTGCCTCCAGAAAATTTCCTCTTGTGAGCATCGATCCTCCCATTCTTTCTATAGAGACTCAGTTAATTTTTGCCGCTCTTTGATGAATCCCTCTGTGATGTTAATCTGATTGATCTCCTGGAGCTTCTACGTAGTTTCTCTTTTGGCTTTGAAGATATCTCCAAATTCCTTTTTGTTCCAAGCTTTAAGATGAGATTTGATGCGTTTAGGTTTCTGCTGGAGCATGAACATTTTTGTACCCTGAATATTCAACTCCTTTCTCCACCATTTATGAATGTTACTAGTGAATTTAGGGTGTAAGAGCCAGGCATTTTCAAACTTGAAAGGTTTGTTTCTCGGTGTGCCCATGAAGGTGGCTTCCAGCTGTATAGGCCAATGATCTGATCCTCCAAAGGGCAGAATGGAGGTTGTTATTGCGCGTCCTATGAGAGGAGGTCCTCTAAAATAATAAATCTATCAAGTTTGGAAGCAACTTGAGAAGCCCCTCCTCTTTTGTTGTTCCAAGTGAAGGTTCCATTAATTGTTTCAGTGTCCACTAGACCCATGCTCATAATGAAGTTCTGAAAGGCCATGGAGTCTCTGCCTAGTTGTCTAGTGCCTCCTTTTTTTTTTCTGAAAGAGATCTTATCATATTGAAATCTCCTGCAACGATCTAGAGCAAAATGGGATGTCTTGCTCCTAGATCCTCTAGGGAGGTGAGAAGCTTGGCTTTGTCTGCTTGCTTTTGAGGTCCATAAACATTTGTAATCATGTATATCTCATTATCCCTACAGGTTGACATATCAAGGAGAGATAGTTCCTGGATGCTTCTGCATCCACAATCCCAAATTTCTATCAATCCCACAACGTGAGAATCCCCCCCCCCGCCGAGTTATTAGCCTTAACTTCTAAATACTCATATTTGATTAACCACTTATTGTGAATATCTCTTATCTTGTCCATCGAACATTTTGTCTCCTGAATGAAAACCATGTCTGGTTTTTCTTCTTTCATTCTGTTACTAAGATTTCTTTGTTTCCTTCTATTCCCTATACCTCTAATGTTCTAGGTTGTGAGATTCATTAAAAAAGGTTAGTAAAGGAATAACTGGTAAGATCTTTCATCTTACTTGAGTTAATCAATAATTTTCCACATTCATTCAGCAGCTCATTCTGTCTCTTTCTTCCTCTTTTCCTTCCTGAGTTCTTTAGAGATTGTGCCTGTGAATTCTCCATCATCTTGACCCCACTTGGCTCCTGGATTTCGTGGTTTCTTTTGACTCCAGCTCCCTTCGCTTGTGACCTCCATAGAAAGAGTTGTTGTACTCTGTCATAATCCTCTTTTGGCAGGGAGTCCACACCTATGCTTTTTCCTTGTTCCAGAAATTTCTCTAGATCTAGATTTTCCTTATCCAGAATTTCCTGTAGCTCACGGTCCTCTGTTCTTGCTTCACATGGAGTCATCTCCTGGTCCCTACTAATCTCCATCAGGCTTGGTAGATCATCATCCTTTTGCTGGTTGTTTACTGTGATGTCCTCCATGTCAATTGTCTTATCTAGTTCCTTTGTTACATTCTCCATGTCCTGGACTGTCTCCTTGTTCCCCTCTTCTTCCTCCACGATCTTGAAGTTGTTGTGTCTTGTATGTCTATCCTCATTTACCTTCTTGTGTGGACGTTTTCCCCCTCTCCCTTTGCTCCCGACCTTGGTGAAACCCTCATGATCTCTCTCCATGGTGGTTTTTTGGTTACCTTCCCTATTGATTGTGGGGTAGTCTCTATATAGATGCCCATTTTCATGACATTTGCGGCACCTAAACGGTATGTGCTCATAGTCCACCGTTTGCACCCAATCTTCATCATATACTTCTAAAATTATCACTTTCGGAAGGGCTCCAGATAGATTCATTTCCACACATATTCAGGCAAAGGAGGTATATCTTCCTTTCTGAGTTGCCTTTGAGATCTTTAGAAAATGTCCTAGCTTGTTGCCTAAGTTTTCAAAGATTCTGGTAGCCAATAATCCAAAGGAAGGGAGTATAGTCTGATCCAAACCAGTACTAATGTGAAAGTTTCACGTTCTGGGACAAAGTTCATCATCCATGGCCGCATGTAGAGTCTTGCCGCAGCACACAAATAGGGCCCTCCTTCAAACACTCTGTCTTTGTCCTTTAGGCTTGTGAATACTACTGCAAAAAAGCCCTTAGAACCCAGATGTAAATGTATTTCTCCCTTTGGCTTCCAATGGCTCCTTATCCATATGTGTAACGCCCTCTCCGTCGCCATAACCCCATGAACTTGCATATGATTGCATGTTCCGTCATATGATCCCTATGAGCTTGTGTTGCTGGGTCGCTCAATATGACCTGGGGAATAATGCCTGACTTGGGTTTGCAGACCCTACATGTCCTTATGGAAGCCGGTCTTTCACTGCTGCCTCCATTCTCCTTTTCTTTACTTGTTTCCTATTGGTTCCCTTCCTGATCCTAATGTCCCCTAGCTTTGTGCTTCTGAAATCTTCTCCAGAGGTTTTTTGAAATGCTTCTTTCCCGTGTCCTTACTTCCATCTGTGACTGCTCGACTGTAGGAGGGAGTAGCACTCCCCCTTGCGCTCCCTGCAATATATCCTGAGTCCAAAAACCCTATCTTCAACTCCAACCCTAGCTTCTCAGCCAATCGAGTCCCTACTAGATTGTTTATTCACTAGAAATTTTCAATGAATTTTAATTCTTTATTGTCTCGGTGAATTTTTAATTTTCAAATATCAGATAATATTACTATTAATTTTATTTTTGTATGGGGGCATGTCAGAAAAGGAGTAACATACAATGCTGAAAACGGAATTGAAAAGGCTCCCAAACAAATAGACTTTCCACACATTCCAAACATATTCAAGTCTACCTCTTCAGCATATAGATTGAACCCCATTTTATTCTGTAAAAACATTTCCATCAAGCATATAAAATATAGAATTTTGATATAAGACTACTGCTTGTTCAGATAAGAGGATTAATATATATTGTTTGGGAGGACAGAGGACCTACAAGCAACACATGTTAGAAGTTTTCATTTCCAATCATAGTTTTCCGACAACCAAACCAAAATGAGGAAGTTCAAAGGAAAGAAAAGAAATCTATGAATAACCCAGTTGGACAAAAGGACCATTGTAAAACAAAAGATCAAAATCAAAATAATTTCTCAATGATTAGATCAAATTAAAAGTGGGTTAACTAAATGAAATCTTAAACCAAGCAATTACTCTTTGATGTAATTAAACTGATAAATAAGAGGAGTGCATGTGGTTAAAGGTAGCACATAAGGAGGGACACAAGCAATATACTGCAAAGTTGATTTGCAAAAAAGTAATATATACATTGTATGATTTTCAAGCCAAAAAAATAGAAATAACTATAACTGAACCAACCATATGACTAGATCAAATCCTAAAAGGAAGCAAAACATCTAAAACAAATTAATTGCACAATGGCCTAGACTCCAGTCCAAGAAATAGGGGTTTTCCACAAACCAATCCAATGAGCTATTGAATTAAGTGCATAAATTTAAGAATAAACCAGAAAAGAAAAGAGAAATGAAACTCAGAAGCAAAGCAAATTCTAATAGAGTATTCTTTTACTCAATGATCCAATTGGGAAATAAAATAGTTCTTAGTAGCCTGATTGGGGCAAAGGGCATTTCCCAACAAATGGGAAAAAACGTTGAGGTTTCTCAGTGATTTCAATAGAAAACTAGAGTTTTCAGGGGGCAAAATAAAGAGATGGAGACATCTCCCCGATTCAAATGCAAAAACAATTCCAGAAACCCAACCACAGAGAAAGGATAATAAATTTCCTAGCTGCCCAATCCATAAAATAAGATTCTCAAGACACCCAACCACAGAGAAAGGAAAACAAAATTTCCTAACTACCCAATCCAGAAAAAAAGATTATCTAGAAACCCAACCACAGAGAAAGGAAGACATGATAAGACTTTTGAGGAAGGTTAGGGCCATGACAAATATGACAAATTCTTAGAGATTGAACACATTTGGGTAAAAAAAAAAAAAAAAAAACCAACATAATTCCTTGAATTAGGGGAGGTAAATACCCTCTGATGCTTATACAAAGCTTAACCGTCACAATTTAAATGACATTAGCAAAAAAATAGATCATCTAGAAACCCAACCATAGAGAAAGGAAAAGAAATTTCCTAACTGCCCAATCCAGAAAATAAGATTCTCAAGACACACCACCACAGAGAAAGGTTTTTTTTTTTTTTTTTCTTAACTGAGTAATCCAAAAAATAAGATTATCCAGAAACCCAACCACAGAGAAAGGAAGACATGATAAGACTTTCGAGGAAGGTTAGGGCCACGACAAATATGACAATTTCTTAGAGATTGAGCACATTTGGGTCATATCGAAAAAAAACCAACATAATTCCTTGAATTAGGGGAGGTAAATGCCCTCTGATGCTTATACGAAGCTTAATTGTCACAATTTAAACGACATTCACATAAACATCTATCGATATGAGTAAAACTAGACATTGTAGGGACATGAAACGGAGCATGAAATTCGACAAAACAAAAACCACCGATAATTCAAATCAATAATGCGACAAGTCATACCTTGAATCAGTTGCACAAGTGCTACAACAGTTCTTTCGCAACCAGTTCCTGCTACCTCTGTTTTTCTGGTGATTTCGCTCAATACCAGTTTCGTTGCCTGCTACATGAGTTCTTTACCAAACAGTTCCTGCTACCTCTGTTTTTTTGGTGATTTCCATCAACAAAAGGTCAAAGAGTATGAAGTCGATAATCATGCATTTAATTACCGAATTGATAGATCTTTACACTAGTGTACTATCACAAAAAAAGAGATATGGACAAATCTCCTCATAATTTCAATTGCTTCAGGGCGTTAAAGCAGAGACAAGAAAGGAAGGAAGGGATAACTGGGCATTTACGTTTGCAGTTGAAACATATAATGCAATTAGTACATAATGGACTGCGATTATTTAATGCCAAATCCCAAATTAAAACACAGACTATGAGCCACGTGCATGGGAGAAAGGCCACGAGGATCTATTGCTCACTCCGGAGTTGAACCCTATCAAGGCAGTGTAACCAAGATCGGGTAAGAGGAGGGTCATTTTCAAGCTTGCAAGTTGTCACTCGAAGGTGAGATCAATTGTCGGATTGACACGATCTCGATCATAAGATCTTTAGGGCGACAATGTGGCACTAACATTCATGCAAGTGTTCGATGCAAAGGTGTGTTCTTAGTCATTGAACTTAGGTCATCAGGAAGTGATTACACTTGTGTACATGTTATGGACCCACGACCACCCTAGGTTCTCCTTAAGGCCTGCCAAAATTTGTTTGTCAAGCAGATTGTGGTCAAGTGGTAAATCAAATGTGCTATCATTACGAAGACTCGAGTTAAATCTCCCCGGAAGAACATGACATTGTGAATTAATGTTGTCAATCTGTGTTATTGTCTGATATCTCATGGATAACTACGCCAAGGCAGTTGGTCCTAGGCAATGTCCTGCATAATTTTGATCAAATAGATACACCTACGTCATGCCATTTTAGCCAAAGGTAGGCCCACTTTGTTAACAAATACAGAGTATATTTCAGGACCAGACCTATTTATAACAACTTCCAAATCGTGAGATGGGCTAGAATTTATAACAATAATAAAAATATTGAGTAACCCAAGAGATTAACAAGAGACAAAAGAGCATATTCAATGGGCGTGCTCATAATGGTTAGTTGGGCAATGTTTTGATTGAGTAAAAGGCATAGTTATCAACGTGTCAGCCAGAGGCCTGCAGTTGGGAAAGTGGGTGAAAACATGCAATGAATGAATAAGGTCCAACCTTGGAATTCTTTGAAAAAGCAAACCTTGGATGAAAATAAGATGAACATACAATGTAAAATAGGGACCCCATTTGGAATCCTCAACACTGTGTGAGAGAGTACCTAATGACTTGTCATTATTTAATGACAAATCCCAAATAATGATTACCAAATAAGAGTCCCTCTCCTCTGCACCAATCAAAAATTAAATAAATTCAATTCAATAAATAGAAAAAATAAATTATTTGTAGATTCTAATGTCCACTTTACATATTCTTTAAATGTTTGGTCAACAAAACATTAATTAAAAGGTTAAAATAAATTTTAAGTTATTTATTAAATATTAATTTACAAATAAATAAAAATAATTTAACATTTTTGATTACAACCGATCAAATTAAAACCCAAACCTCAACTAGATAATCCCAATCGTCCTAAAGAAACCTCATCATTACCCCATCTAAACTCATCACAAGTCCCTCCAAGAGGCCATGCCATGATGGAGCATGTTAAGAAGTCTCAGAGTGCATTTCCTCACATCCGTTAACCAACTTGCAAACTTGTATCTATTCACAAAAACATTCAGACAGGAGCTATAAATTTGGAGGGAATGTCTTCTGGGTCAACCATAGATA
This sequence comes from Pinus taeda, assembly GCA_000404065.3. Taxonomy (NCBI): domain Eukaryota; kingdom Viridiplantae; phylum Streptophyta; class Pinopsida; order Pinales; family Pinaceae; genus Pinus; species Pinus taeda. The sequence continues at coordinate 201,373 of APFE031080082.1, read as the reverse complement.
ACTGTCGTGTCTGTTTTGGTCGTGCCATGCTGGGCGTGAGCGCAGATGCAGTATCAGCATTGCTTAACACTGCCGGAGATTTTGCTTCCGATGACATGAAGCTGCCACAAAGTCCGTGAATTGCTTTAAGTCGAAAAACCGCTCACATGCCATCATAGGGCTTTGCAAGGATGGGGACAAGAGCAGGTGGAGAAAATGTGTTCAGACGGATTTCTCCGCTGGGTAATCCCAATTGCAGGGTGATTCCAGAGCTGCAGAAATGGGTTAATGAAGGCAAACGTCTCGGGAAATGGGAGCTGCAGATTATTATTAAGCAGCTCCGGAAGTATCGCAGGTATCAACATGCTCTGCAGGTCAGTAATACGAAAAAATGATATCTGTTAAAGTTATCTCACTTAACGTGGTCTCTAATAGGATAGCGTTGTACATGTTATCCAAGTATAATAGATGTCCAGGATAAAATATATTAAACGGAGAGAGTATCTTGGCCCAATATGTAGGTCAATTATGTGGAAAATCTCAATAATGGTTTTGGTTTTGAATGAGCAGTGTTCAAGGCTGACCCATATTCCCAGCTTGGGTTGGGTGGTCCTTGTTGCCAGCAGGCACTAGGAAAAAAACCAGACTTTGTTGCAACAATGAGGGAGATTGCCACTGTCACCTCAGCAATCTTCCGCCTGCTCTTTAGTGGAATTTAGTGGAATTGCACCACAAGGGAGGCTTCCCATTGATCACCTAAAGGGTATTATTACCCTTTATTATTGCAACACAAGTTTTGTGTTGTTTTTGTTTCCCCTTTTCTCTCCTCTTCTTCCCTCATGAAATTGAAATCGTTCCATTCAATCAATTAATTTGTGCCTTCTCTTTTTTGTTTCTATCGAATAAATTCCCTTCTGTTTAGGTCGTCCATTAATAAAGAAAGTGATCTCCGAACCTACTTCTTTCCTTAGTCCCATCCCGCCATCCCAACTAGGGGCCCCAGTTTATGTCAAATAACAAATGTCAAACTTTCCAACTGCTCGTACTAGGGAAAATGGAATTGGTGAGTTTCTGCACATATGTCCGACGTGACGGCTTCCCATTGATCACCTAAAGGGTATATTATAGGTTAATCTTCTTGCTGCGCTTTAGTGGAATTGCACCACAAAGGAAGCTTCCTAGTGATCACCTAAAAGGTATTCTAGGTTATATGGTTCAAGGTGTTGTAAATATGGGCTAGGTGAAGACACTCTTTAATGGACAATGACGCAATTATTTTTGCATAGGAACAACATATCATACATATGCCCTAAAAGAGGTATGTATGACCTAGGGTTTCAAGATATATATCAACAAAGGAATTACTAGGTGTACATGCACCAAAGAAATAGTTTGCAAATGATACAATCAATGAAGGAGAAAGCAAACCCTAAAATTAAGCCCTAAGTTGAAGCTCTAGCTAGAGTTAGGCTTTTAGTTGTTGATTTTCTAGTGCTAATTAGACAAGCACAATTTTCTACAACTGATAATTACTTCCAATGATATATAATATTACTTCAGCACATCCCATAATATCATTAAGCAATTACACTCAAAAAATTCAACAGTAAATGCAATAGAAATAGTAAAGATCACAGTAGAATAGCAATGGATAGTAGACACCAAAATTTTGCTATGGGAAACCCAAACTTGGGAGAAAATCCAACAATCTTTTGTAGGAGAATATGTTCAGTTCAACAAGTCAACCTTGGAGCTCCTAGGGCTAGACCAACCACTGCTAGTCTTCGACCAATCTACGAAATGATGCCTTAGATTTGCCCTAAGCGATGATTTGATATGCTACAAAATGTTCTAGAGAACAACTTGCAATCTGCCTCAGGTAAGCTTGAAATAACACAGAGAATGATCTTAAGGTCAACCTTAAGATAACCTCCAAAACTGGCTTCAGGTCTGCCCTAAAACAAGGCTGAATTTACACCTTAGAAGCAGGGCTGAAATACCTTCAAACTTGCCCTAAGACATGGCCGAAATAGACCTCAGGGCCGGGCCGAATTAGGCCTCAGGCGGGCTGAAATAGGCTGCAGACAGAGTGCAAATAGAGGCCTCAGAAAGGTTGAATGGTGCTGCAGAAGCTCTTGTTACAGACCTGAATTTTGGTTACTTTAGACAGTCTGAATTAGCTTCAGGAAGAGGCTAATTGTTCCATAAAAACAAATCTTCTACTTAAGATTAGATAGCACTTGTTCCTTAACATTCATTGTTGCTCTTCATATCACCTTTTTGTTGAAATATGTAACTAGGTTTGGTCTTCACAATGACATGTAATCATGATTTTATGTATTTAATGAAAAGAGAAAAATAAATTTATTATTGTTATCCTTGAAGCATGGGTTTCATGCTCAAGGGAAATTTATTTTTAGGTCAAGCACCCATTGAACGCTTTTAGGGCTTGTCATTGAGTATACAAGTTAATTGAGTCATTGTCATGCATGAAAGACCCTTTTGTGCATGTTATATATTGTAAAGAAAATTTATTTGAGTCAAAGGAAAATCAAAAGACCCTCCAAGACCTCGTCATGGTGCAAAATCAAGTCGGCCTACATGAAGGGAGAAGTCAGCGTAAGACAACAATTCTTACCCCTCAATAGCCTATAAATAAGAAGAAACTCAACCTCATTTGGACACATTCTCAAGCAAGTTCGATCTCCTCAAGAAAGTAGTTGGGAGAAGGATGAAGAAGAGGAAGAAGAACAAGATTGAAGTTTTGGGCCTCTCTCTCTCTTGTGTTAGGGTTTCTACAGTTATTGGGCAAGACAAAATTCTGACGTTGCATCAAATCTGTGAAGCTGCATTGAAACTGCGAAGTTGCATCGAAGCTGTGAAGCTGCATCGAAGTTGTGAAGCTACATTGAAGCTGCAACTAGGTCGAAGCTGTGAAAGGTTGAAGCTGTGAATCTGCTGGAGAGGTCAAAGTTGCAGTAGAATTTGCTGGTCGAAGTTGTGGAAGAATTGTTGGGCAGAGGAATTTGCTGGGAGTTGAAATTGCAGAAATCGCTGTAAAGCAAGAAAAGTTTGACTTGGTCTTGGAGGGTCTTGGTCAAGGGTCACAGGTCTTGGAATTCGTCAATTGAAGTTCTATAAGAAGAGAAGAATTCTTGTAGGTTGTTTTGGCCCTGGTTGATCGCCTATATCTTGTGTCTGTTGTCTTATTGTTCTTTATGGTTTGGTAGCTGTTTGATGAAGAAAACACTAATAATAATCGAGTGACAAGAAGAAGCTAACCAAGAAAAGTAAAAATATATCACAAGCAGTTATCAAAACAAGAAAAATCACCTAATCTTGTTGCCCTTAGATTCTCAACATGGTATCAGAGCTAAGGTGACAAGACAAGGAAAGACAGCTAAAAGGACACTCAAGGGCTGAAACACTAGAAGGAGTATCAAGAAAGATCAAGACATTGACGTCATACCATCAAGAAGAGATTCACAAGGGCTGAGTTCAAGCAATATTAAAGAAGACCTCAAAACCCTAGCTTATCAAAAGAAGGGTTTCTCACTTGAAGCATTGTTGGGGAGCTCGCTCATCATCATCAAAGAAGATCTCAAGGACCCTACCTAGAAGGACTACACATTGAAGCATCTTGAAGTCTCTACATCCAAGGGAAGTAGGAAGAAGTGTTGCCATCATCATCAAGCAATTAAGGTGATCTTCCTCTCGTTAAGCCAAGGATCATTTTGAAGGAAGACATCTTCATCAAGAAGACATCTTCTATTATCAACATCATCATCATGAAGTCATCAAGTTGAAGATATTGTCATCAAGAAGCATCTTCACTTGACAAGTAAGTACCTTTATATTTATGGTTGAATTTGCTATCAAAATGACTTCATTTTCGCAAGGAAAACAACAAATTGGTTGGGTCATCAAACTTTCTTGCATGGAAGAAGAGGACATATTTCATCCTCATAGAAAATGAAGTCGTTGAACATGTTAAGGGTACGATTACTAAACCTCCAAAGGAAGAAGCTCAACCTCTAGCAAAATATATGAAAGGGGAAGTAAGGGGTCAAAGGATTCTCATAGAATCCATCAAGGATCCCCTCATACCTTATGTATCAAAGTTGGAGACATCAAAAGAAATATATGAAAAATTAGTAGAATTGTTCTTTGTAAGTATTGTTGGAGAAGTGATATCTTTGAGAAACAAACTGTATAAATCGAAGATCTCAAAGGAAGATGGAATAGCCTCATACTTTATGAAGGTATTAGAAATAATAGACCAACTACAAGAGTTGGGAGAAATAATGTCCGACAAAGAAATGACCACCATTGTGCTCAATGCACTTCCAGAGGAATGGGGCAACTTCACATCTAGCATCTTTGGAAAGAAGGAAGCCAACCCATTTAGTGAACTTTAGTCGTTGTGTAAAATTGAAGAAACCAAGTTGAAGGCAAAAAGTGATGTAGGATCAAACGAGAAAGTCCAAGCATTTTCTGCCATGGTTAGGAAGAAAGGAAAGTTTGCAAAGTTTGGTCCTCAAAAAAAGAACAAGAAGAAGGATATGTCGAAGATCCAATGCTATGGTTGCCAGGAGTATGGGCATTACAAGAGAGATTGTCCAAAATTCAAGAAGCACATCAAGAGGAAAGAAAGAAATGAAGCTCATATCACCAAAGAAGTGGAAGAACTTGATGAGAAGAAATCCAAAGGGATAGATCTTCACTATTAAGGTTTCTCCAATGAATAGCAAAGAGAAGTAGGAGGTCAAAAGACCTCCACCATGGCAGTCAAGGTGGAATGCACTATGACAAGATGCGTCTTAGTAGAAGATGGCGTTATACTAGAAGCATACCATTAAAGCAAGAGCTCATGACATCATTAGAGAAGCTTGAAAGAATAGCTAAAGTAGAAGTCTACATGGTTGTAGTAGTCATCATATAAAGGGATAACTCTTGGTGGCCTCATTAAAAGAATGTAGTGCATATGGTTGGAAGAAAGTCATCTAGCATGATAGAAGGAATTCATCATACATCATCATGATGAGAAAGGAGCTTCTATCGGATGAGGATAGTCTAGACCCTCTGTTGGAATCTTCATTAGAAAAGGCAACCAACATTCGAGGACTAGAAGAATTGATCATGGCATCTCCATAGAAAGGAAAGACCATGATGAGGTCTGGAAAGAAAGGAGACCCTTGACATATGAAGTCTTGGAAATGTGTTTATGAATGTGCAGGATGTTGATGTTGTAGGCAAGCAAGATGTCATGATGAAAGGCCATCACAAAAAGGGAACTGTGATTTGATGTTCATTTTTATTTTTATTTTTGAACAACATCTGGATGGGTTGATACAGGGCTACTGAAATGAGAGTTCTAGATCTCATCTACAACTAGCTCTCATGTGGTTCGATGAAAGGTCCAAGAAGAAACATGACTTGAAAGAGGTAGCTGTATGAGGAAAAAGCTAGATGTGGACTGGAGGATCACTTTCTGACAAAGAGAAGGATGACATGACCGATGTGGCTCGTGAAGGAAAGTGACGGATGACCGATGCCCTACGAAAAGATGAAGGCTCCATAATGTTGAAGATGAACTTGATGACATCAAAAGGAGGAGTCCCACAAGCAACTGATAGTCCCATGATCCCCACCTAGCGTAGAAAGTTGCTGGAAGCAAGTCCCTAGTTAAGAGGTAGCTTAGACAAGTCCCTGAATAAGAGGGAGCTTGGGTACATTCCTTTTATTGGAATGGGTATATCCTCCCTAATTGAGAGGGAGAGATAGACAAATTATTCTTGTCTTCACTTTGGGAAGAAAGAATGGAGAATTGGGTAAGCATCTGGCATCTTATACTCTTTCAGGATGAGGTAGGGCAACCAAGATAATAGTAGTCGAAGAGGATCGATCTTCTTTGAGGACGGGGAATCCAAGATAAGAATAGTCGTGAAAGGACATACTCTGTGAACACCCGGGTGGGGTATGTACCTTGAGAGACAATGATGATGGTGTCTATAAGTCATTGGTCTCGCCAGCATTGTGCTTTGTTCTTGTGGAGAGATAGAGCTGTTAGTCAAGGCTTTGCTATGTGACAATGCTGGATGATATGATGCTAAACAAATGGGTTACCAATTCGACTCTTCTTATGAGAATTCTTCAAGTTGAGAATGTGCAAGTACCTTGTATGGATTATGAATACCTCCCTAGTTAAGAGGGAGTGTTGAAATATGTAACTAGGTTCAGTCTTCATAATGACATATGTAATCATGATTTTATGTATTTAATGAATAAAGAAAAATAAGTTTATTATTGTTATTCTTGAGGCATGGGTTTCATGCTTAAGGGAAATTTATTTTTAGGTCAAGCACCCATTGAGTGCTTCTAGGGATTTTAATTGAGTATACAAGTCAATTGAGTCATTGTCATGTATGAAAGACCCTTTTGGGCATGTTACGTATTGTAAAGAAAATTTATTTGAATCAGAGGAAAGTTAAAAGACCCTCCAAGACCTTGTCATGGTGCAAAAATCAAGTTGGCCTACATGAAGGGACAAGTCGACCTAATGACAACAATTCGTACCCCTCAAAAGCTTATAAATAAGAAGGAACTCGACCTCATTGGACACATTCTCAAGCAAGTTTGATCTCCTCAATAAAGTAGCTGGAAAAGGACGAAGAAGAGGAAGAAGAACAAGATCGAAGTTTTGGGCCTCTCTTTCTCTCTCTTGTGTTAGGTTTCTACACTTACTGGGCAAGACAAAATTATGAAGCTGCATCGAAGCTATGAAGTTGCATTGAAGTTGTGAAGCTGCAAGCCTGCAACTAGGTTGAAGTTGTGAAAGGTCGAAGCTCTGAATCTGTTGGAGAGGTCAAAGTTGCAGTAGAATCTGTTGGTCGAAGTTGTGGAAGAATTGTTGGGCAGAAGAATTTGCTGGAAATTGAAATTGCAGAAATTGGTGGAAAGCAGGAAAAGTTTGACTTTGTCTTGGAGGGTCTTGGTCAAGGGTCACAGGTCAATTCGTCAATTGAAATTCTATAATAAGAGAATAATTCTTGCGGGTTTTCCTCTTAGTTGGAGACGTTTTGGCTCGGGCTAATGACCTATATCTTGTGTCTGTTGTCTTATTGTTCTTTATGGTTTGGTAGATGTTTGATGAAGAAAACACTAATAATAATCAAGTGAAAAGAAGAAGCTAATCAAGAAAAGTAAAAACGTATCACAAGCAGTTATCAAAACAAGAGAAAGCACCTAATGTCATTGCCCCTAGATTTCTCAACACTTTTACTCCTCTTTTGAATCTCGGTTTGCTTCAAATCTTTCCTTTGAAATCTTGGATTGCTTCTCAGATATCCAGAAATGCACCGAATTGATGCTCAAAATGCCCATGGTTAGGGCATATTTATATTGATTGAAGAGGCCTATTATGAGGGTGACTTGATCCTTTAATAGACCCGACTTTCACTGGAGTTGACTTAAACTTATGTGCAATCAAATGAATTCATAAATTCAATTTTATGGGCCAATCTTAACACAAAGGCTTTGGTCACTTTAAAAATAATTTGCCTTCATAATGCTTAGCAGACTTGAGTAGCTGAGGAATAGTTCCTGCCACAAATTGCTTGGAAAGGATGACGTCAACCCTTCTAGGGTAATTTCAACTATGTAAAATGTTAGATTTTGAGTTTAATGGCTCAACATGGATGAAATCAAGGTCAATTAACTCCAACACTTACCTAGAGGTGCCCTAATTGAATTTGGCCTTACAAAATAGCCCTATTGTCTTGCCTTGGAGGATTTAGAAAATAAAATGAAAGGAAAATATTGCAATTTTTGACCAACACCAAGGATGTCAGTGCTTAGCCCTACTTGGGTGCTAGAGTCTTTAGGGCTAAATTTAAGAAAAAATGAATTAATGCTTGGAGTAAAGGGGAAAACCTTGTAGAAACCCTAGTTATTTTCTTTGTGAGGAGAGATTGAATAGGGAAGTTCTGTCAGAGGCCCCCTATGGATTTCAAGAAAGATAAATTTAACATGTAATGATCAATCGAGATTTTCCATAAATAATATGCATTTAGACATGGCACAAGAAAAACCATGTCAATAACTAATTACATGAAAAACAATAAACATATGCAACTAATCTTACAATTCTTCCATGAAATAGCCTTCTTTCAATCCCAAAAAGACATGTCCAAGACAAAATTGAATCTCCAATAGCAATAGTTCCAAAAAGATCACATCTCCACAAGTAGCAAGTTTACACAAGGTTAAATCGAGCTCTCTAAAGGAGGCCAAAATCCATGAGTGATGATGAAAAATAACAAAGGAGTGATCCTCTATTTATATGAGGTCAATCACTCTCAATAATCTGCCTAAAAGCCCTATGACAAGTTTAAATTTGAGTGTACATGAAGAAAATAGGTTACAAGCCAACTTAATAGCTCAACACATTAAAATAAGCCTCTAAAAGCCCACATGTGTGGGTCAAAACTCCTCTCTAGCATGAAGTTATGCACTTTTAAGGAAAATAAATTGTATAAATGCATGGAATGGGCAAGATGCATCTCCAACCACCATATGGCATAATCAACTCAATGATTAAGGGGAAACCCTCAAGTCATGCCTCAAAATGTCTCCACATGTCAAATGCCTGCTCTAGGTGCCTTGTGTCATCTCCAAGGGGACTAGAAGGACAATGTGGCACAAACTCAAGCGTCGGGGCTCCAAATGGTTGTACAAGCCCTTCCTTGTCATCTTGGGGGTGACTATAATCATCTAGACTCCTAATCAAGCTATGCCCATCAAATAGTGTCAAGGATAGCCTTGGGTCATGTTGGGTCTGTTGGGTACATCATCAAGAATCTCCAACACTAAGCAATGTGAGGTCAACTTTTTAGCATTTGGGGGTGCTCTGAGGTGTCAATCAACTGTTGGAATCATCGAAGTGGCCAACGCTCTGCTATGGAGGGGTAATGTTGCATCTACTATGAAGATTCCTTGATTGCAACTATTGGATATTATTCTCCTAACTGTTAGAAATTTAATTGTTTACGACAATTAACGAATAATTCACAATTGCAATCTTCACCATAAAAATAGGCCGTGGAAAATAAAATCAGGAACTGAGAAATAGATGCACACACACAAAAATCAACACAAATATTTTTGGACTAACGCCCCCGGATAAATCCTGAAGGGAAAACCAGTGCAACAGATGAGGGTTTATTTTATTATGCAGTAAAAATGGAGAGTACAATATCTGGATGCCCAATTGGCAATCCTCCAACAAATAATATGGCCAAAAGAATTAGGAGAAAAATTCTCCCTTTGCAAAATAACTCGGCCTCCCTCTGGCCTGCTCACACAACCTTTTTGGCTTCTTGCGCTGTTGGCCTGCGCAATTCGTACTGCCCTTGAATCAACCTCAAACTAGGCCGTCTATTCTCCTCCTAGCTCTGCAAAAATTTGTTTTGCATTCTGGGTGATCTCTCGACCTTGAACCACTAAAACGATCCTCTTTCTGGTACTCGCACTGTTGGATTGGCTAACTCGCATTGCTTGGACGACTTTCTCTGCAGAAGATTTCGACCTCCCTTTTCCTGCTTCTCCAACAGTGGAAAATTCTTCGGAAATCTCCTATCCAGCACTGGAAAATTCTCCGGAAATCTCCTATGGTGCTCCTTCAATCGTTGATACTCTCCTTCTGGCTTGAACTCACTTCCTTGCCGAATCACGACAATTGGATAGCCCGATATGCCAAGGTAACTCACTCCCCTCTTGTAACTATATCTATCTCCATCCCATCGACTTGCTCTTATAATCTCTCGCTAGAACTTCAACGACCATGATTAGATCCTCATCAATGACTAAGATCATCTTAGACTCTATCCATGTGAGTTTCTAGAGCAGTCTCGATCATATTTAATAAGTTTCCATTAATTATTCAATTTTCCCAAGTTAGACTTAGGCATTTTTAGTTATTGTTCAATTAATTTAATTAAGGCATTTCACTAGCTTATCTCGTGAAACCTTTTATGGGTTTTGGAGATCTCATGTTCCTTAGCTTTGTTGTCGCTTAAGATGTACACCTAAATGTGGGAAACGTTTCCAACCCCACAAGGTATAATCTTTATGACGCAACCCTCAGAGTAGGGGTTGTCACCTATTCCATACTCACTCCGTTTAAGCTCCCTCCTAGACAAGCTAAGGGGGGTAGTCCCTAAAGGTGATGATGGAAGGAAAACTTGTTGAAATAACAAGCTCTAAGAGACTAAGGGCAAGGCAATTACTATTAATGTAACTTGATTAATTAGAGCAAGTGTAAATATTTATGAGCAATTGGTGTTGAAGAATGTAACTAGTGTTGGTCTTCATAATTGTATTGGTCAAAAAAAAGAAAAATAATTTTTTATTATTAAGAGAAATTGACTTATTAAAGCATGGATTTCATGTTTGGGTCAATGATTAATAGGTCAAAGCCTCCATTGTAGGCTTCTAGGGTTTGTGTCAAGAGTCCTTGTCCTTGTCATCATGTAAAAGACCCTTCTTGGGCTTTGTCAATCAAGAAAGAAATTCATTTTGATATAAATTAGGTCATTTAGGCCTCCTCAACCAAGTTGGTCTCAAAGAAGGACAAATTGGTTGAATCAAGGGAATTCAACCTCATTTGAAGCACCAACCAAGAAGTTCATTTTGCAGTTGTTGGAGAAGGAAAGAGGGTGTGAAATTCAAGGAAGAAGGAGAAAAACCCCAACGAAGAAGAGGGAACCCTAGCGAAGAAGTTTGGAGACCATTTTCTCTCTCTTGTGATTCACACATGCGATATTCTAGAAACGCAGAAGGGCTGAAGTTGCAAACATGAAGCTGGACCGAAATTATGAAGCAGTACGACTGAAATTCTGTCTTTGATGCAGTATTGTTGCAGTTGATCTTTGAATCTTAGAAGGACAGTTTAAGGGCTGACTTAGTGGAGTGAGGAAGGTCTTTTAGTCTGGTCTAAGGTCTTGGATTGTCTCAAGTTTGATTTGAATCTGCCAGTGGAAGTGTTTGACTAGGTTTTACCCCTATAGAGGTGTTTTAGCCTTCGCTGAGTGCTTGTATCTGGTGTCGTTGATCTTCATGTTTTGATTTGATGATTGCTTGATGAAAAGAATATAGAAGAAGAACATAAAGAGAAGTTAATAAGACTAGAAGAATATCACAAGTAATTATCAATATAAGAGAATCTTTTTCTTTCTGATTATCTAAAATGGTTTTAGAGCTAAGGTGAAGAAGGATAAGAAAAAGGTAGCTTGAAGATCTATTGAAAGGATCAAAGAAAAGGGATCATATAAGAAGAAGTAAGCCTACTATATACATCAAGAAAAGAAGACATGACAATGAAGACTGAAGATAAGCTAGAAGGAGCCTCCAACTACAGGGCATGGAAGAAGAGGGTAGATCTTATTCTTGCTAAGCATAAAGTTTTGGATTTTGTTCAAGGAAAAGTTAAGAAACCTACAAATGATGCAGGAAAGGAAAAGTACAGGGAAGCTGACATCTTGGCCATGAATATAAGAGTAGATGGAGTGAAGGACAATCTAATCCCATACATCTCCAATATAGAATCTGCATGAGAAATGTATGAAGCTCTCTCCATGTTGTTTACCATCAAGAACATTGGTTAGATAACTAGTCTAAAAAATGCACTATGAACAATAAAGATGACAAAAGATGATATTGTACCATCATATTTTGTAAGGATCTTTAGAATAAGAGATGAACTCCAAGCTTTTGATGAAGTTGTAGTAGAGAAAGAACTCGTGATTGCTGCACCATTCATCATGCTGCACTATGTTGCATCACTGTCATACCCATCACTTAGTCTATCTTCAGACCATTTGATTACAATTCAAATTATTTCTGCCTTCATAAGAATCATGTCATATGTATGTTTGCCATCAACAAAGGGTCTACACATCCGAATTACATCATTGTCATATAAGTTCTGCTATCATAGGCATGCCATCCGAATGCCATCATATAAAGGTTTGTCATCATCATACAAACCATTCAAGGGCATGTCTTTCATACTAAGATCATCAAAAGGTCATTCAATAAATATGGTTTGCCATGCGAATATGTATGGCCATAAAATCATGGATGTGAGACAAGCTAAATCTGGTCTTCCATGCAAATAGTATGGCCATAAAACCATGTATGTGAGCCAAGGTAAATCTGGTTTGCCATGCGAATATGTATGGCCATAAAATCATGTATGTGAGCCAAGGTAAATTTGGTTTGCCATGTGAATATGTATGGCCATAAAATCATGTATGTGAGCCAAGGTAAATCTGGTTTGCCATGTGAATATGTATGGCCATAAAATCTTGTATGTGAGCCAAGGTAAATCTGGTCTGCCATGTGAATATGTAACCCTACACAAACATGCATAAGATCCATCCCAAATCTTGGTCTGCCATGCGAGGCTATGGAACCATGAAAACATATATAAGGATTATACCAAATCTGATCTGTCATGAGTAGGAAATACATCCAAATTTGGTTTGCCATGTGACTGTATCAAGCCACATAATTTTACATACGAATCCATCCAAGTCTAGTATAAGGATCATGCCGAGATTGTCTGCCTTGCGAGAATAGAGACCACAGAAATATGGATAAGAACCAAAAAGCTGTCTGCCATGCGAAGATATATGAGACCTCAGACTTACAAGATATCCAAATTCTTTCATGACTGCTTGCAAGACTCCTCCTTTGATTGCGTTAAGGATTTGCTTCATTAACTAAAAAGTAGGGCAACGTCAGATCTACAAGAAGATCCTTTTTCTTCCACGGCTAGGGCACTTCATGGCAGCGTATATCCTAGAGCACTCCCTCTAGATCTCTTCTTCATCAAACCCAAGACAAAATGAAGAGAGATCACAAGAGTGTGTGTGGAAAATGACTTAAAGTCCTCTTCTATTTATACTAAAACGTGGAGGATAAGTGAGGGCAATTTGGTTGCTGGCCGACCTTGACGAATTGTCCCATAACACAAATAAATTCATATCTCCATGAATAC